>APFE030152996.1:265721-293982 GCA_000404065.3 Pinus taeda
TTTGTAACTTGTAAATACTAAATTGTAATCCTTATTTTCCCATAGGTTCACAACTTCACCGAAACACCATTCAAGTTTTCAACTTCAAAGTTCAAAATCAAACATGCCAAGGAAATTGGATCGTTTCTGAGAATATGTTGAACTTAATGCTCCGAATGATAGACTAAACTTGACTTGCAAGTTGTGTGGGCACCATATATTCGAGGGGGGGGGGGGGTGTATAGGTTGAAGTATCACCTTGCAAAAATACTTGGATTTGATTAGGGCCTTGCAAAAATACAAATCCTGAACTCATCCAAAGAGCCATGAGAGCATTGGAAGCTTTAGACCAGAATAGAGAGGCCAAAGAATAAGTGAAGAAGCAACTAAAAAAGTCAGCTGAACAAGCAAGTGGCACTGGTTCTACTGCAACATCAACCAATCCGATAGCTGCCACATCATTTTTTGTTCCTCGAACCACACCTGGTTCACAACCATCTATTAGTTCAATGGTAAAAAGAACTGAGAAAGAACAAGCTGACAAGTTGTTGGCAAAATTTCTCCTTTGGAGTGATATTCCATTCAATATTGTAAGGAATATTCCATTTTTCCAACCTGCTATTAATGCTATTGCAATGTTGGCCCAGGGTACAAAATCCCTTCTTATCATGATTTCAGAGGCCGGATTCTTCAAAATGAAAAGCTTGACTGCACCCAAATATTGGAGGATTTTAGGGCATCATGGGCACAAACAGGATGCACTGTTATGTTAGATGGTTGGACTGACCAAAAGGGGAGAACCCTTATAAACTTCTTGGTTAGTTATCCCAAGGGGACTATGTTTATCAAATCTGTTGATGCATCTGCGCAAATCAAAGATGCAAGAACTTTATGTGATTTGCTAGATGTGTTTATTTTGGAAGTGGGTGCAGAAAATGTTGTCCAAGTCATAATGGACAATGCTGCAAATTATGTTGCTGCTCGCAGGATGCTTATGGACAGGCATCTTACTTTATTTTGGACACTTTGTGCTACACACTGTATTGATTTGATGTTGGAGGACATAGGGAAAATTCCTTTTGTCAAAGATATTGTTGAGTCATCCCAAAGCATTACAAAATTTATATATAACCATACATCTGTGCTTAGCTTGATGAGAAGATTCACCAACAACAAAGAGTTAGTGCGCCCTGCCATGACACGGTTTGCCACCAGTTTCATATCTCTTCAATCCCTCTTGAATTTTATGTGGGATGTAAAGAGAATGTTTCTTTCAGAGGAGTGGCGTGCTTTGCCAATGAGCCGCAAACTAGAGGGAGAGGCCGTATGCAGATTAGTTTCATACCAGGAAGACTTCTGGGCGGGAGTGCAGGAGCTGTGCACCGTTATTGAACCTTTGGTAAAGGTTCTTCGGTTAGTTGATAGCGAGAAACCCGCAATGGGCTATTTGTATGAGGCCATGGACAGGGCCAAAGAAGTCATTCGGGCCTACTATAATGCTAAGGGAGATGAGGGGTTTCAGAGACAACTCCTCCTATGGGGAGTGATTGATGAGCGATGGAACAACACACTCGTCCCATTCACGCTGCTGGGCTTTTCCTGAACCCCACATTTTCTTATGCATGTGGGTTTGTATTTGATGCTGAGGTCATGGATGGATTCTTATCCTGTGTCCAAAAGATGGTGCGATCTCCAACAGAACGTACAAAGATCTCTAAAGAAATTGAGACATATAGGATGGCAGATGGCACATTTGGCTTTGACATGGCTGTGACTGATAGGACGATTAAAATGCCAGGTATTTTTTAGTTTGTAATTTTGTTTCAAATTTTGTTGTCTCTTCAAATTCCATTTTTTTCTCTTATTTATTTAAAATTTTATTTGTAATTTTGTTGTAGATGCATGGTGGAGAATGTATGGTGCCAGGGTACTCCTTCTGCAAAAGCTTGCCATTCGAATCCTCAGCCAAACATGTAGCTCCTTAGGATGTGAGCGCAACTGGAGTGTATTTGAAAAAATACACAACAAGAAGCGCAACAGGTTAACACTTAAACATTTAAAATATTGCAAATTTCCAAATAGATTTTTGAATTCATTAAACAATATTTTTTTATAATTATTATTTCATGATCTTTGTACAAGTTGGAGTCCCAGTGACTTAATGACATGGTCTACGTCTACTACAATCTTCGATTGTGGGTGAGGCAACTTGAGAGGACACCTGATATGGAGGCCATTTCATTGGATGAGATTGACACCACTGCTGCATGGAGAGTTGAGGTCGAGAGGCCTCTCATGGAGTCTGCTGATGATTGGTTAGTGCACGATGTAGTGGAGGAGGAGGAGGAGGAGGAGGAACAGGAGGAGGAGGTGACACCACCTGCCCGGGCTACTGCTGCCACCAGTAGGATGCGGTCTACCTCCTATAGCTCATAATTCTAGTTCTTCAGCTTCTAGAGCACAACAGACTCCACTGCCAACTCCACTAGCACCAGGATCTACATTTAGAGGGAAAGGGAAAGCTGTGGCATTTTCTCGCAAGAGGGGCAGAGGAAATCAATAATATTAGACTTTAGTTATTTTGTTCATTTTATTGTATATGACATTATGACTCATGAGATACATTATTATATTTTTTGTTGATATTTTGAGGCTGAGTTGGGACTCAGGAGTCAGGACTTACTATTCAGGACATGATTCACTGTTATGTGGTGATTTAACACTAGAAATGATATTAAACATCTTATATATTAGTTCTTTTATCATATTTATGTGTCAATGTATTTATTTTATGTTGTAGATGGTTTAGATATTAAAAAAATTGAAAAAAAATGAAAAAATGAATATTTTTGTACCAAACGATTTTTTCCCGATTATTACGATTTTTTTCCTCGCGCCGATATTATTCCGATAACGATTAATGCAACATTGTTATGCATTCCATTATAATGTTCCTAAAAGGAATGAGTTGAATTAAATTTAATATGGTAAATGAGTTTGATTAGTTTACTTGGTTGCAATGAATATCTTCACCTTGTTGAAATGCACTGCATCTCTCTGAATCATTAGATCTTACTGATTGCATTCTTTTTCAATGCCTCAGGTTTGGCCTATTTAATCCTGCAATTGTCTATGACCACTTGGGAGAGATCTTCTCAGCACTTATCATAGGCAGCTTTATCTTTTGCATCTTTTTATATATTAAGGTAAGAAAGGGTTTGGTAAAAATGTTTCTGAATTTTTTACTATCTTGTTGCCTATTTGGTTTTACAAAATATTATTTACGAGTGGTTTCCTCTGCATATGAGTGTGAGTAACATGGTTATAGATGTCTAATGTTTCCCACCCTCTTCCAGGGACATGTTGCACCGTCTTCGACTGATTCAGGCTCCTCTGGAAATGTAGTTATTGATTTCTATTGGGTGAGCCTCTTAACCTCATACACTTTTTAGCTTTTTATTTTTATTTTTAAAAATTATTATAATTATCTCCAGGAAAATACATCTTATATTACATTAAGAAATCTCTACTTTACATCCTAAAGTACTTCATCTGAGAACCAAATGCTGTCTACAATGAATTTTATCAAAGTTCTTGCTCATGGACTATATCTTGCCTAAAATAAATAAATTTAACTGTAATCTGGCCTACTAGGTGAGTTTTAAAGGCTGACATTTCACCTAAATTAAACATTTTAGTTCCCCATCAAAGTGGCCATGCATCTCCACCTTTATGAGAAGGAAATATCTATTAGATTAATAGTATCCCAAAGTCGTCTGCCATGGATTCTAATTATTCCCATTGTTTGAACATTGGGACATTTTTTCATTGCTCTGCTTGTATTTTGAAAGGATCTGTAATGACCAGAAAGCAAAGTACTGTCTGTAAATTTTTTCACTTAATGGGTGTATCTACTGAATTGAACTTGGTGTTCTTTCATTTTTGGGGGTTACAGTGAACTTGCTCAAGCACTATCTTACTGAATGAGGTAGGGAGTCACTTACACCACGACAGCTAAAGAAGATAGCCTGCCAACTCTTCATGAATAAAGTTGACAGTTCATAGAGAAAGAGAAACCCCCCCCGTCTTCAAACCAGTGTTGTGAACATTTCGATAACATCCCGATTTTATCTCGAAATCACGATTTTTTGTCCTTGCTGATGTTTGCCGATTTTTTTCGATATTTTCCCGATTTTTATGAGTTTTTGGTTTTCCAGACTTGTCGCCAATTTAATCCAGATGCCGATGTTCGCAACATTGCTTCAAACCATAAAACGAACTCTAATGGAAAAATCTTATCAGCATACAAAAGACAAGTTATTACAGCACACCTTCCACTGATAGCTTCACGTGGAAAAATTGGCTAAATCCTTGACTCTGAGAGTTGCACAAGGAAGAGAGGTTCAACCTAGAAGATGTCTTATATGAGCATTTGCCATAGCTAGTGTTGCTGCCATCAGAGTGACAAACAATTGTGTTAGGATGTGCTTATATTTAGTGGTGCACATCCAATGCTGACCCAGGTGCAGGTTCACACAACTTAGTTCAGTGCAATGGCTGACATGGATGGATAGCTTAACAAGTGGTCATGACTGGAAGTTCAACAGTTATAACAGATTGTTTTTGCCTCTCTTTGTCTCTTCATCTTCCTGAATTTGTCTCCTCTCTCTTTGTCTCTTCATCTTCCTGACTTCTTCATCTTAGATATGAATCAACAGGATGCAAAATGCATTGTATTCTGTCGGACTCTATTATTTATATGCCAATTTTTAATGTAATTAGGTTCATTCAGTTCAGCTATTAGTCATGGTTGGTTGATAGTTAAAAATTTGTCCAGAAAGATTCGTGCTGTTCATATTGTTGTTGTACAAAGTTATTCATCTAATGATCATTCAAAATTGATTTTTTCTCATATTCAAGTGCCGATTGTGTATGCTGCTATATAAATTCATTTATGTTTATCTAAGTTAGACACCTTGGTGGGTTATCGTAATACGGTGACTAGTACTATGTATGTGTTAAATTAACACATTTGTCACAATGAATGTGCTTATTTGCCATGCATGCTTTGGGATCAAATTGGTATCAGACTCTTATTTTGAACATTGTTGCTGAATTCTACATAGTTTATGGTCAAGTCTCATTCTTAGACAATGAAAAAAATAGGGGAAAAATTTGTTATGAATATAAATAATTAATTAATATTTAATAATGATTAGTATACTGAAGAGGCATGTCTCTAAGGACATGACTGTTCATGAAGGGGCACCTCCCTAGGTATATAAGCAGAGTCCAGACTCTGTAATACCCCAATTTTGTGGGCATGGGAATTTTGCCTAATTTTGGTGATATTAAGTAAAGCGTCAAATATTATTTTGGACAAAGGTGGCAAGTATTATTTTATTGGAGATTGGTGGCAAATTATTATTTTATTAAAATGGAGGCAAAAGTCACTTAGTGGAAAATGACCCCCACTAATAAAATAATAACTAAAAAAGGAGTCTAGAAGCATGGGGAGAAATTATAAAAGGAGGATGGGCTCCTTTGCTAATCATCTTTTGACTATTACATTTAACCTTTCATCTTCTCTTGGGGCTATTCAGCACAAGAAGAAAAGTGTTGTTTAGCACCAGGAATTCCAAGTGGAATTCCACACTCATTTCGGTGAACTTCGAGTGTCACCCTAGTGAAGTAATTTGGGAGTCCAATTCAAAGCTTTCCTTGAGCTTTATTGCAAGTGTTCACCCAGTTCTACGCACTTCTGGGGCGCAGAGGCAGTTTGTGGAGCACAAATTTCTTTAGCTAGGGTGGGTTGGGAAATATGGTGATTTGCAGAGAGATTTCCTACCTTGAGACTTGAATTTTGGTAGTGTTTTGTAGGGCAGAAGTCTTGGCCATTTGATAGGCCAAATTTCTCCATTCTGGTAGTGCGTAGAGCTCAGCAGAGAAAACTTGCATAGGGGAAGAGGGAAACTAATATTGGAGGAGATTGGCTAGGGGAGAAGGTAGTTTCTGGAGGGGATTTTGTGTGGAATTTTAGTGGCCTTACAACGGAGGATTTGTGAGTTTCTGGAGCATTATTTCTCAGCAGTGCGTGTAGGTAACCAGAGGGCCACTCGCACTATTTGGTGGGTTCTCTCATCACTCAGAATCAACCCAAACCTTTTCTGGGATTTTGTGGGTATTTGGAGAGGAGTCTGTGGCTGCATTTTCAGCGTGATCCAAGCAAATATTCAGGGGAGAAATCCACTTTGTAGCATAAATTGTTGGAGGGCGCAGTTTATCCCGGGACCATTTCCACCACTTGGGTTCGTGAGATATTTCTGGGTTTTGTTGGAGTTGGTGTGGAGAGCCTACATTTAAGTTTGCAGAACTTTTGTAGTAGATTTGAGGGCCAAAATCTTAGTTCACCCACAACAATAAGGGTAGTGATTTACTGGGTCAACACAGAGGTTTTTGGTGGAGACATTCCAATACTTGGGCATCATATTTCCAACATGGGTTTCGCCTAGCTTGCTGTAGCAAGCTCAGTTCCCTATTTCCATACTCGTTGTACTCCATTCTGCTCAAAATAAATAAAATGGCTCAGAGTTTTGGTGCATTTCCTCTTGTGTTTTGATTTCCTGTGTATGTGTTGAATTTCCAAGCTGTTGTTATCATAGTTTTAAAAACCGACCGACATGAACTGAAAACCAGTCAAACTGGCTGGTTCATTAGGCAATTGGGTTGAACCGGGTAAAAAACCCAATTAAAGGGTTGACTTCGCCAAAAAATCACAAAAACTAGACCAAATCAGCAGGTTTATGACGAAACCGGCTGGCTTATGGTCAAACTGGCCAGTTCCATCACAAACCAGTTGGTTTATCGACAGGGTAGCTACGAACCCCACATAATGCAATTTTGTGAGTTTTGAAGTTGTTTTGATGGAAATTTGGGGTTGTTTTCGGAGGAAAGCAACCCCTCCAAGAAAGCATGCCTACCTTCTCCTTTTCTTGACACATCTCAAACCTAGCAATGTTCACAATTAATGGTAATGTTAAATTCTTAAAGGAAAAGTGACATTTCCTTTATTTTTCATTTCCATCCTTCTACTTAAATTTTTAACATTACCATGGAATGACTCAGAATGTTTGAGAGTGGTTTCAACCTCATTGGATTTCATATGGAGAAAATTGAATTTTAGATTTCTCTCAAAATTTAGCAAACTTAATGGTTTTAAGGATTTCAAGGTTTGGGGGTTTGCAATGTTTCCATTTGATTCTATCATGCGTGAGGGTATGAGATTGGCCTTTCATCAAGAGCATGAAGCCCTTTAAGAACCTTGATGTTGGTGGCATTGATTGTTGAACTTTGTTGATGTTGGTGATATTGATTGTTGAACTCCTCTACCATGACCTTAACAAGAATGTATGCTTCACTCAAAGGAAAACAACTGGTCAGGCATGCTAATTTTTTTCTACCGCATTATAAGGTTGAGGAGATGAACGCTTCACTCAAACCAAAACCTGTGGTTAGGCATGTTAAACTTTTTCAATTTCTATCATGTTATAAGGTTGAGCAATCCAAGTTTGAAGACTTTGAGCTAGATGATGTTTATGTATCTCTTGTCGATGGTCCCATCTCTAGTTGTGCTGAATCAATGATGAGTTTCATGGGTGACCATATTGATCAATGATTTGTAGTTTTGATGTCTATTTTTGCTGCTACTACTACTACTACTACTAAAGTTGTGGAGGAGTTTTAGGAGTCCTCGAACTGTGAGCCATATTATTTATGTAGCTTATGTTGATGATACCTTCTCTAGTAGTGGTGATGAGTTTGATCATGATGAGGAGTGATCATGTTGTTGATCACTGATATATAGACTTGTAGTAGGTCAGTGGCCACATAGATTAGAACATTGTTTTCGGACTCTAGAGGCCATTTAGACCTCATTGATTATGTATTTTGTTTCTGATATGTTTTGCACTCTGTGCCATTTTGATATATTCACCTTTATATGGTATATAGATGAGAAAACCTTTCATATTTTGTCTCTATTGGTTTGGAATCATGGTTTTAAATCTTAAAAATAGCTTTTTAATTAAAAACTAATTATTTCATGTATTTTTTCAAAGACTAGTTCATTGAGATTTGACTGGTCCCGGTTTGATCGGTTCTAGTTTGAAACCTGGTTTATTAGGTTGACCAGTCCTGTCACCGGTTCTGGTTTTTGAAACTATGGTTGTTATATTGCATGCTTCTGTTATTCACTTAATATTTCCGCGAGGAATATTAAGTGGTATCAGAGCCATGATCTTGGTTAGCTGTGCGGTAGCCATCTAGATCATGGAAGATTTGGGTATGTATGCATAGCGTGTTAGTTTTTGGTAGCATCGGAAGTGCTCTAGCCTTGAAAATTGGTGGAGAGGCTAAGGCACATGAGTTCTAAAGAACCCAGAAACTGTTTGGTGAAATTCCACTCGGATTGTATTTTATTAAAATAATTAATATTTTTTATGGGGTTCCTAAGTCTATGCTTAGGAAAATTAAACTATTAATGGGTATTAATCAAAATATGGGTCAGAATGATCTAGAAGGCAGATCAAGTCGTGTTTTAATCTTAGCCATTGATTAGAGACTTAATCTCGGCCGTTGTAGTCTCAACGAGAAAAGTATAAGGAGGCTTGGGGTTCAGTTAGAAACACACAGAGAGTTGATCACTCAGTTCGATTTTCCTAGGGTAGGGTTTTCTAAGGAATTCGAACCAGTGATCAGGCAATGAGGATCAGAGGCAGTACTGGAAGGAAGTGATTTCCAGTTCCAGTGAATATACATCAGAGAAGACAGGGAAGGATAATAGAGCTAGCGTTGAACCAAGAAGGGACAGTGCATCACTTGGAGGAGATTGACGCAAAGGGATAGTGCAAAAACTGGAGGAGGTTGATTCAAAAGTGTTGGGGGATAAGCAGAGATCAGTGCCAGGAATCACTGTGAGTGATTGGCAGGAGAAATCTCGATTTCTCAGTAGCAGAAGTAGCAACAACCAAGGTTGATGCAGTCAAAGGGAGTCTCCACGCAAAAGTCATGCAGAGGCTGCGTAGGCTTACACAGAGATTAAGCAGTGGGTCATTCAGGAGCTGGGGACATGATAAAATCTCTAGAATCAGTGTGAGAAAATTCTTAGTTATCTTCTCTGAGTGGATTGTCATTTTCTCTAAGGCATCCAGATTGTATTAAGATATTTATTGCCAATAATAAAACCCCTCAAATCTGCTTCACCGGTTTTCCCACATTGGGTTTTTCTAGGGACGATTGTCCAAAAACAAGTGTGTCAATGTGATTGTTCATATGTTGATGCTTCTCTTGCCTTTAATTTTCAATTCTTAATTTGTGAAGTCTGCAGCTGAATTTAATTTGATATTTACTGAAGCATTGGTGAATAACTTATTGTAAATAAGTAGGAGAAATAAATCAATTACTACAAGATATTTTTACATGGTATCAGAGCAAGGTCCAAGCAAGATGGAAGGAAAGAAAAAGAGCATGAAGAACAGTGGAGATCAAATTTCGAATTAGCTTCCAAGCTAGAAGAGGAATTTGCTTGCTTATTGAGTTCTGCATCAGCCGAGGATTGGTACATTGATAGCATGGCTTTAGCTCATATGACTGGAGAACGAGAATATTTCTCAAGCTATAAGGAGGAACAGATGAACTTCCAAATCAAAATGGGTAATAGGACGAAATGCACCCTAGTAGGAAAGGGAACCTTTACATTCTAGACGGCAGTAGGAAATAGTCTTCAGGCCACGAATGTACTGCATCATGCATGTGCCAGGTATGGGAATGAATTTGATTTCTGTATCTCAATTACAAGAGAGAGGATATGATGTGTACTTCATTGGTAATAGAGTATATGTCAAGCATCCTAAGTGGAAAAGGAGGGCCCAGATTGGAACTCGAAGCAACAAATTATACAAGTTGCAACTCGAGTCTCCTATGGCACTAATAAGCAATAATGTTAGTGGAGAAAAAGAATTGAACGAGCTGTGGCATAGATGGATGGGACACTTATATCATGGGGCATTACGGATGCTCAAGGAAACTGTTACAAGGGTTCCAATGCTTACTACTAAGCATGATGATACATGTAGACGTTGCATGCTAGGCAAGTACGCCAAAGCAGCTTATTCCAGAATCAACAATAGAGCTAAGAGTGTATTGGGCTTAATACACTCAGACATCTGCGGTCCAATGTCTACAAGAGCCATCAGTGGTGCTGAGTATTTTGTCACCTTCATAGATGACCATTCCAGGAAAACTTGGATTTATTTTTTGAGAACCAAGGATGAGTTCTTTGATCGGTTTAAGGAGTTTAAGGCTCTAGTGGAAAACTTGACAAGAAGGAAGATCAAGATATTGTGCTCAAACAATGGCGCATAATACACAAATAAAGACTTCACAGATTTCTGCGCAAGAGAAGGGATCTGAAGAGAATGGACAACACCTTATAATCCACAACAGAATGGAGTCGCAGAAAGGAAGAACAGAACTATTTTTGGAGCAACAAAGGCGATGTTATATGATTAGAATCCACCCAAGTTTTTATGCGCAGAAGCATGTAGCATGACTATACACATTCAAAACAGGGCTCCTCACATGGCTTTAGGAAAGAAGACGCCAGGGGGTGTTTTCACAGGAAAGAAGCCAGAGGTAAGTCACCTCAAGATATTTAGAAGTGTGGATTATTGCCATATTCCAGAAGAGAAGTAGAGCAAGTTAGAGCAAATTGCCAAAGTTGGGTATCTCGTGGGTTACAACGAGACTTCAAAGGCGTATCGAATCTACATTCCGAGTGGTAGGAAGATTGTAGTAAGGCGGGATGCAAATTTCATGGAAGATAGAGCTTTCAGGAAATCTCGAGAGATGCTGTTTGAAGAACAGGTTGAGGATGCTCCTCTGGTCCAACAACAAGGATCAAATTTAGAAGGAAGACAGGTATTTGGTTCAAACACGGTAACCAGTACTAGCATCTCTTGAAGTGAAGAGGAGCCAATAGTGTCACAACAGGTACAATAATAAGAAGAGGAATAGATGGAACCTTCCACCACTAGTGGAAGAACTAGCTGAGAAGTACGATAGACTCTGAGTGACGCAGAGGATTTCGTTGGAGCTCCTAGAGCTGAGAAATGGCAGCGTAGACAACTTGACAAGTACCAAGCATTAGTAGCTCAGGTTAAAGAACCTTCTAGTTTTCGAGAAGTCGTACAACACCAGGTATGGGTGGATGCCATGGTAGAAGAATACAGTTCCATCATGACAAATGATGTTTGGGAAATTAGACCAAGACCAGAAAACAGATCAATTGTGGGTTCGAGATGGTCTACAAGATCAAGTATGCTACAGATGCCAGCGTAGACAAGTACAAGGCTAGGTTCGTTGCAAAAGGATATGCTCAAAAAGAAGGAATATACTATGAGGAAACCTTTGCCCCAGTAGCTTGGTATACCTTTATCAAATCCATTATATCCCTTGCAGCACATATGCGATGGGAGCTTCACCAAATGGATGTCAAGACAATGTTCTTGAATGGGGTGATAGAAGAAGAGGTATATATTGAACAACCAGAAGGTTTTGAAACACATGAAAAGAGAACTCATGTGTGTAGTTTGAAGAAAGCCTTGTATGGGCTGAAACAAGCACCCAAAGCTTGGTATGGTTGAATTGACAGCTACTTACAGTAGTTGGGATTCATCAAGAGCGATGCCGATGCCGATCTTTATTATCTATTGGTAGAAGGTGAGTCGTTAATTCTAGTATTGTATGTGGATGATCTATTTGTGACAGGATCATCCAAACTCATAGAGGATTGCAAGAAGAACTTGGAAATAGAGTTTGATATGAAGGATTTGGGGCTAATGCACTATTTTCTATGAAAATTTTGTCACTGCAACCACTGATTTATTTTTCCTACTTATTCCACAATAAGTTATTTATGAAATTACTTCAATAAACATTAAAATAAATACTGCTGCAGATATCACACCGTAATACAGAAACAAACATATGCACAAGCATTGACACAGATATTTTGGACTACAGTCCCGAAACAAACTCAATGTGGGAAAACCGGTGTAGTAAGGGAGAATTTTATTATTTAGCAGTTCTTCAGTACAACAGGGTGCCAAATTGGCTTACCCACAGAGAGAAATAATTCTCTAACACTTCTCCAAATCCCAACGTCAGCCTGACTGACCTCTACGTGGCTCTCAAACCCTTTGCGTCAGCCCTGGCCTCTTTGCGGCCTAGCTAGTGACTGCACAGTGTTCTGCTGCGTCTGCGTTTGCCTGAAAATCCTGTGTCTGCCTCTCTTGCTTCAGCGCTGATCTCTAGTGGCTGATCCCGCCTTTATGCTCCATACTTGCTGCCTCCTGACTGCTCACTAGACCACTGGTTCAATTTCTCAGCTAACCCCACTCCAGAAATTGAACTGACTGGTCTCCCTTAGTGTGTTCTCCAAGTGACTCTCAAGCCTCCTCTTATACTTTTCTCGTTGACAAATCAACGACCAAGATTAAGTCCCTAATCAATGGCTAAGATAAGATCTGGCTTGATCCATGCCTTTTGGACCATTCTAACATATTTTTATATTGATTCACATCAATATTTTATTTTCCCTAAGTTTAGACTTAGGGACTTCGTTAAAAATATTGATTATTTTAATGTCTTCCTAATTGTTTAGAATCTGCCCAAACCCTTTCTGGGTATTGGAGATCTCATGTGCATTAGCCTCTCCACCAATTTTCGTGGCTAGAGCACATCCGATGCTACCCCAAATCAACACTCCCTCTTAGCGAGGACTGTGCTCTAGTAATACTCCGCACTGAGTATCACCCTGATCATCCGGCATCGGTCCCTGTGCTGATGCTAAGCCTCCCTGCCCAACATCCTCTGCACTGCTGCATCCTGTACTGCTGCTCATGGTTCTGCTACTTCCACTGCTGCATCTGTACGACAACTCCCTTTGCATTCGTGCTGCTGCTAGTCCTTTCTCCCAACACTGCATCCGCACTACAACTCCCTTTGCATCCTTGCTATTATCACTCCTATTTCTGCTACTAAAACGTGTTCTTTACCATCCCCATCTTTTCCCTGAAGTAGTCAAACTTTGTCTTTCCAAGGGCCTTGGTGAGGATGTCCACCAGTTGTTCTCCTATAGGAGTGCAGCTCAACTATACAACTCCTCGTTGGACACAGTCCCTGACAAAGTGACACCGGATATCAATATGCTTCGACCTATCATGAAACACTGGATTCTCAAAGAGCTTGATGCAACTCTAACTATCTCACATGATCCTGATCACTTCCATATTCCTTTTGAATAGGTTCACAAGCATTTTTCTAAGCCATATGGCCTCACATGAAGCTGTGGTTGCCACCATATATTCCGCCTTAGATGAGCTCAGAGCCATGGACTTCTGTTTCCTACTGCACCAGGAGGTCATTTCTGATCCAATGTTGAAATAGTACCCAGAGGTACTTTTCCGATCCACTGAACTTCCTGCCCAATTTGCATCAGTAAATCCACTCAATTTGATATCCTTACTCCTGGTGTACAAGAGTCCATAATCAATTGTTCCTTGTAAATCCCTGAGAACATGTTTGGCTGCTGCCTAGTGCACCCTCTTCGGTTCCACCATGAACTGACTGAGGGTGTTGATAGCGTAGTAAATGTCTGGCCTGGTATTGACCAAATACATCAGGGACCCTATGAGTTGCCTGTATAGGGTGGGATCGACATCCCTATCTTCTGATGCATCAATCTTCTTCTAGTTGGTGATCATTGGCATAGCCATAGGTCTACAATCCTCCATCCCGAATCTTTTCAGGATTTCTGTAGCATACCTCCCTTGCCCAAGGAAGATTTCTCCCTTCTGCTGCCAAACTCCCAACCCTAGGAAGTAGTGCATTCGTCCCAAAGCCTTCATATCGAATTCTGTGGCTAGATTCTTCTTGCAGTCCCTAATGAGTCTGGATGATCCTGTTAGAAAGAGATTATCCACATACAATACTAAGATTAGTGGCTCGTTTTCTACAACCAGATAATAGAGATTGGGATCCACATCACTCTTGACAGACCCCATCTTTTGCAAGTAGCCATCTGTTCGACCATACCATGCTCTCGGTCCCTGTTTCAGCGCATACAAGGCTTTCTTCAATCTGCATACGTGAGACTTCTTCTCATGAGTTTCAAAGCCCCCTGGTTGTTCAATGTATACCTCCTCTTCTATTATTTTGTTCAGAAATGCCGTTTTGACATCCATCTGATGGATCTCCCATCCCATCTGGGCTGCAAGAGATATCACAACCCTAATAGATGTATACCTGGCTATCGGGGCGAAGATCTCTTCATAGTCAATCCCTTCTTTTTAAGCATACCCCTTAGCCACAAACCTGGCCTTGTATTTGTCAACAGTGTTGTCTGCAGCGTATTTGATCTTGTAGATCCATCTTGATCCTACCACTAATCTGTCTTGAGGCCTTGGCACGACCTCCCAGACATCTTTTACCATAATGGGGTTGTATTCCTCTACCATCGCATCTAGCCAAACCTGATGTTGAGCTGCCTCCTTGAAACTGGCAATCTCTCCATCCTAAGCTACTAATGCCTGATATCTATCTGGCTGTTTTCACTCCCTCTTATTGTTTCTTGGCGCACCGATGAAGTCCTTTGCATCTCGTAGAATCTGACGAAGTTCCCTGCTAGTTCTTCCTCTGCCAGCAGGTGCTTCTGTTCACTCCCCCTCTTCATCCTGAGAATCTTCTTGTCCCAAGGAAGAATTGTTTACTTTTGTTGGTTGAAGAGGCTTAACCAACAACTCCTCTTTCGACTGCTCCTCGGAAGGCATCTCCCGAGATCTTCTGAAAGCCTTATCCTCCATGAACTTTACATCTCGTCGTACTACTACCTTCCTGCTCCTTGGAAGATAGATTCTGTATGCCTTGGTGTTCTCGCTATATCCTACCAGATATCCCTTTTCCGCAGTCTGATCCAACTTCTTCCTTTTTTCTTCGGGTATGCGACAATATGCTAAACTCCCAAATATCCTGAAATGGCTGACTTCAGGTGTCTTCCCTGTGAAGACTTTCTTTGGAGTAATCTTGCCCATTGCACGATGAGGAGTCTTGTTCTGAACATAGACTGCTGTGTTGCATGCTTCTGCCAACAAGAATTTTGGTATATCCTGATCATATGTCATGGCCCTAGCTGCTTCTACAATAGTCCTATTCTTTCTTTCTGCTACGCCATTTTTCTCTGGATTATATGGAGCTGTCCACTCTCTTTTGATGCCCTCCTTAGCGCAAAAATCAGTGAAGTCCTTATCAACGTATTCTCCACCATTATCTGAGCGCAAAACTTTTATTTTCTTCGCAGTCAGATTCTCCACCAGAGCCTTGAACTCCTTGAATTGACAGAAAACCTCATCCTTGGTTTTCAGAAAATAAATTCAAGTTTTCCTTTAGTGGTCATCAATGAAGGTAAGGAATTGCTTGGCACCACTGAGAGCTTTGACGAACATAGGTCCGCAGATATTCGAGTGTATCAATCCTAGTACACTCTTGGCCTTGTTTTTGCTCCTAGGAAATGTTGCCTTAACATACTTTCCTAGAGCACATCCCATGCATACATCATCTCGTTCCATACTCAGATTCAAAACCCCTGTTACAGTGCTCCTGAGAATTCTCAGAGCTCCATGGTGCAAGTAACCCATTCTTCTGTGCCATAGTTCGTTCAAGTCCTTGCCTCCATGACTTCCTATTAGTGCCATTAGTGATTCTAGTTGCAATCTATACAACCGATTACTTTTGATCTCGATCTGCATTTTCTTTTTCCAGCTCGGGTGTTTGACGTATACCTTCTCCTTGATGAAGTAGACGTCGTAGCCCTTGCCTTGTAGTTGCGACACAGAAAGTATGTTCATCCCCAATCCTGGTACATGCAACACATTTGTAGCACGGAACCGTTCTCCTGATTCTGTTTGAAAAACTATGGTACCCTTCCCTACTGGAGTACACTTTGCCTTGTTCCCCATGGTGATTTGAAAGCTCATCTTCTCTTCTTGATATTCTGAGAAACACTCCCTGATTCCCGTCATATGCCACGAAGCTCCACTGTCTATATACCATACTTCTGATGATGCAACACTAGTCATACACGCCACTTCTTCTTCCAACTTGGAATCCAACATAGAGAAATCAAAATCTCTTTCTCTTGTGTAATCTTCTGAAGATCTGTGTGAGTCCCCTGACGTGGATGCCTCTGCATCGTGGTCTCGACCCATAACTGATTTTCCCTTTCTATATTACTCCCTCTGATACCATGTGAAAATTCTATCACTGTAGCGACTGATTTATTTTTCCTACTTAGTCCACAATAAGTTATTTATGAAATTACTTCAATAAACATTAAAATAAATACTGCTGCAGATATCACACCGTAATATAGAAACAAACATATGCACAAGCATTGACACAGATATTTTGGACAACAGTCCTCGAAAAAACCTAATATGGGAAAACTGGTGCAGCAAGGGAGAATTTTATTATTTAGCAAGTCTTCAATACAACAGGGTGCCAAATTGGCTTACCCACAGAGAGAAATAATTTTCCAACATTTCTCCCAATCCCAGCGTCAGCCCGATTGACCTCTGCATGGCTCTCAAACCCTCTACGTCAGCCCCTGCTTGATTGCGTCAGCCCTGGGCCTCTTTGCGTTAGCCACGTAGGCCTAGTTAGTGACTGCGCACTCTTCTGCTGCATCTGCATCTGCCTGAAAAGCCATGTGTCTGCTTGAGAAGCCCTGCGTTTGCCTCTCTTGCCTCAACGCTGATCTCCAGTGGCTGATCCCGCCTCTCTGCTCCATACTTGCTGCCTCTTGATTGCTCACCAGACCACTGGTTCAATTTCTCAGCTAACCCCGCTCCATAAATTGAACTGACTGGTTTCCCTCTGTGGGTTCTCCAAGTGACCCTCAAGCCTCCTCTTATACTTTTTTCGTTGACAAATCAACGACCGAGATTAAGTCCCTAATCAACGACTAAGATAAGATCTGGCGTGATCCATGACTTTTGGACCATTCTAACACAGTTTTATATTAATTCACATTAATATTTTATTTTCTCTAATTTAGAATTAGGGACTTCATTAAAAATATTAATTATTTTAATATCTCCGAATCTGTTTAGAATCTGCCCAAACCTTTTTTGGGTATTGGAGATCTCATGTGCCTTAGCGTCTCCACCAGTGTTTGTCTTTAGAGCACATCTGATGCTACCCCAAATCAACATTTTTTGGGATTGCAAGTTTGGCAGCATGGTGGTAAGCTCTTCCTTGGCAAAGGTAGATATGCATAAGAAATTCTAAAAAAGTTCAGAATGCAGGATTGTCGAGCTATTGCTACGGCTCTGTTTACCAATTGGAAGAAAATAGATGCTTCTGCAGACAAGGAAGTGGAACCCACCTTATACAAACAACTCATTGGATCACTTATGTATCTGGTCAACACCAAGCTAGACATATGTTATGCTGTCAACACCCTTAGTCAGTTCATAGTGGAACCAAAAAGGGCACATTGGGTGGAAATTATGTCTTGTTGGTTCGAAACGCGTCGGCCAAAAATTTCTCTTATGTGATTTCTATCGGAAGACTTTGCTTAAAAGAAAGCACATTCTCAAGCATGTGCGAGGAACAATCAATTTTAGATTAAGATACACCTAGGGCGATGATATCGAATTGAGTGGATTCACTGATGCAGATTGGGCAGGAAGTTCAATAGACAAGAAAAGTACCACTAGGTATTGCTTTAGTATTGGATTTGGGATGACCTCCTGGTGCAGTAAGAAGCAAAAGTCTATAGCACTGAGCTCTGTTGAAGCTGAGTATATGGCAACTAGCAAAGCAACATGTGAAGCTATATGGATCAGGAAACTGCTTGTAAATCTATTCAGGAAAAGGATCGAAGCGACAAAGATCTTCTCTGATAATCAAAATTGTATCGAGTTATCTGAAAATCCAGTATTTCATGATCGCTCCAAACACATCGACATACGGTGTCACTTTATCAGAGACTGTGTTCAGCATGGGGTGGTACAGTTGGATTACACTCCCACAGGAAATCAGGTAGTAGACGTACTCACCAAGGATCTAGGAAGAACAAAGTTTGTTCAATTTCGAGAAAGATGGGTATGTTGGAAAATCCCTTTCAATAGCGTGATGCAGCATTTGAGAGGGAGTTGTAGTATAGATGCAACAATGTTGGTGGCAGTGTCATGGGCAGCAACAGCACAGTGTTGGTGGCAGCTATAATGCGGAAAGGAGGTGCTTCAGAGATAGAGCAACATGCAGTTCGACATTGTTGCTGGAGCACTTTCCTCACTAAGAGGGAGTGTTAGTTTTTGGTAGCACTGAAAGTGCTATAGCCTTGAAAATTGGTGGAGAGGCTAAGGCACATGAGTTCTAAAGAACCCAGAAACCGTTTGGTGAAATTCCATTCGGATTATATTTTATTAAAATAATTAATATTTTCAATGGGGTTCCTAAGTCTAAACTTAGGAAAATTAAAATATTAATGGGTATTAATCAAAATATGGGTGAGAATGATATAGAAGGTGGATCAAGTCATGTTTTAATCTTAGCCATTGATTAGAGACTTAATCTTGACCGTTGAAGTCTCGATGAGAAAAGTATAAGAAGGAGGCTTAGGGTTTAGTTAGAAATACACAGAGAGTTGATCAGTGGGTTCGATTTCACTAGTGTAGGGTTTGCTAAGGAATTCGAACCAGTGATCAAGCAGTGAGGATTAGACGCAGTACTGGAAGGAATTGGTTTCTAGTTCCAGCGAATATACATCAGAGAAGATAGGGAAGGACAATAGAGCCAATGCTGAACCTAGAAGGGACAGCATAATAGCTGGAGGAGATTGGTGCAGAGGGACAATGCATAAACTAGAGGAGGTTGACATAGAAGTCTAGGGGATAAGCAGAGATCAGTGCCGAGAATCACTGTGAGTGATTGGCAGGAGAAATCTCGATTTCTCAGCAGCAGATGCAACAACAGCCCAGATTGACGCAGTCAGAGGGAGTCTCCATGCATGTCACACAGAGGTTGCGTAGGCTCACGCAGAGACTGCGAAGTGGGTCATCCAGGAGCTGGGCACAAGATAAAATCTCCAGAATTAGTGTGAGACAATTCCTAGTTGATTCTCTTAGTGGATTGCCATTTTCTCTAGGGCATCCAGATTGTATTCAAATATTTATTGCCAATAATAGAAATCCTCAGATCTGTTGTACCGGTTTTCCCACATTGGGTTTTTCCGGGGACTATTGTCCAAAAACAAGTGTGTCAATGTGATTGTTCATATGCTGATGTTTCTCTTGCTTTTTAATTTTCAGTTCTTAATTTGTGAACTCTGCAGCTGAATTTATTTTGATATTTACTGAAGCATTGGTGAATAACTTATTCTAAATAAGTAGGAGAAATAAATCAATTACTGCAACAAATTTTTGCATAGTGATGGGTTAAACCATAGACAACCCATGGCTCAAGGAAGGTTTAGTATGCATGAATTCTAGGGTGGAATCCACTGGAATGATGAGAGATTGGCCCAATTGAGGAAGGTGAGTTGGACTAGATCCATCCTCATCCTTACAACAAAGACACTAGTGGTGCACAGGCCGTGGGGGTGTAGCCATCTGCACTGTGTGCGGAAATTCGAGAGAATTAGGGCATCCGATCTCCTCAAATGGAGCAAACAGGACAGGGACATTTAGAGGGTGAGACTAGGGGGGCATTTTTGCTGGTGGAGACCTGGCTTTAGATATCAGGACCCTGAGGAGGAGGTTGAGCATGAGGTTGTGGGCACACCAGAATGTGAGGAGCATGTCGATTTGTCCAACGTGATGCAAGGGTCACCCTTGTTGAAGGTTCCTTTTGATAGCTCCAACTGACACATTGGGGGAGAGAGTAGAGCACACACCCATAGGGCCATTCATTGACGAGGTGTCAGTAGACACAAAGGTGTCCACCATTGAGTAGGTGCCATCTGTTGTTGAGGTATCCACTAATGAGGTGTTAGGGGTTGTGTCTGAGTTTTTAGTTGATAGCAACACATATTAGATTAGTGAGGTGCCTTGAGACATATCCACCTTTGATGAGGAGCCGATAGGTACAGAGGCATCCAGTTTTGTGATAGTGTTTCTAGATGGTAGCTACCTATCACTGATTGTTGAGGATGTTATGCATGATGAGATATTTCTGGAGGGGCAGTTAGTGGATCACGTTGAGCCCATGGTGGAGGAGGATGAGAAGCCATCCTTGGAGTCAACCATCAATGAGGAGTAGTTAGGTGCATCAACATCCAATAGAGTTGTTGTGCTTTCAGATGACAATCCCCTTCAGGCATACGTCAATGGGGCTTTCAGCATCATGGGGCCGCCTCCTCCTGTTGGTGAGAGAGAGTCCTCGTTACCTAGGCAAAATTACATGATTTGCGCAGATTAGCGAGCTGAGGTGACACAAGTTACACAAGGTGCATCGTTTGCGGCATGGAGGACTTGTTCCGTGTATGGTTGTTCTTGCATTTGATTCCTCTCTAGGGTTTGGATGGCGAGAGATATTGAGTTTGTATTCGGTGGAGTTGGCTAGGAGGTTAGATGCATACATGGCCATAAATTAGCAGAGGCTATGGATTACTAGAGGGGCTCAAGGGCCAGACTTTTGTTGGGATTCTCCATCACATCATGGAGTCGGTAGGTGATGACAGTAGCTGCACGATGGACTCGGTGGTTGGGTGCACACACCTTTTCATATCCGCTTCAGAGTTCCTGACAGCACTAGTGACAAGATGGATTGATAGGGGAGAAGGCAAAGTTCATGAGTTGTCATGGCATGTTGGGTGTACATGGGATTGTAGAATGATTAGCCTACTTTGGTAGAAGTTGGTATGAGGAGGTGACGTCGGCAGGCCACCAGATAGGGTATTGTATGGAGACCATGCTCTCTCATTGGTATATTGGACACAAAAGCTACTGAGGATAGGATTAGTAGTGTCATTCACATTAGCATGTGAGGAATTAGGCCGCTTAAGTCTATTTGGAGAGATGTGGAGATATAGCTCACGTCGTGGAGGGATTACTAGCAGAGTGGTGGATGTGTTGGGGCATGCGAGATGGCTCATGATATAGGGTGGTATGACAGTAGGTAGTGGTACCTAGGGGTGCACAAAGATATGTCGCAGAGTCTAGTGTTATGCAGAGGGATGCGACTTGATGCATACAAACCCAATTTTAGACCTTAGCATTTAGTGTTGTATAGAGGTATGCAATGATGAGGAATGGCCTACAGAGGAGCATGGAGACGTGTGGTTGTTTGATGTAGCATGTTGGTTTGCATTGAACGACTCACATCGCATCGAGTACACATGGGGAGTGCCAGGTACATTGATACAAGTAGGATACGAGACAGTACAATAGTAGCACGAGGTATCTAGTTGTGTACAGGGATAGGCTGCAGCCTGCAGGGTACATTGCCGGGTCGAGGAGTACAAGGACACTCGGTGAGATGCAGGGGCATATGGTGATGCATAGCAAGGTCTTGGAGGGTTGCCTCCAGGGGGACTTATGGACAGAGACACTGAGCATACCTTTGGGTGTAGTTCACCTAGGATCGACAGGGACGCAGATGAGTGATACTTGATGGTATCCATGGGGATCACACGTCTGTCCCTCTTATACATCATTTATAGGCATGAACTATTTGGATGTTGTCCTTTGACACTTTGGGCACGAGCAACGGGGGTCAGGGAGCTCCCCCGAGATATTGGGATGAGGTGATCATCTGCAGGGGTAGCATATTGTTCATCAGTGAGCCTACGCTTGGGGAGCTAGTCATGAGGGAAACATGTGTCACTCTTTCCATAGGGCATGTTAGGACCATGCATGAGCAAAGGATACAATGTACAATTGAGGCAACTTTCCAATATGTGTCTGACCTCCAAACATTGTATTGGCACCAATGTTTTAAAAACTGGAACCGGTGACCAGACCGGTCCACCTAATGAACTGGGTTACCGACCGGAACTGGTCGAACTGGGACTGGTTAGGTCTAAACGAACCGATTTTAGCAAAATACATTAAATAATTAATTTTTAATGAAAAAAACTATTTTTAAGATTTAAAACCATGATTCCAAGCCAATAGAGACAAAATATGCAAAGATTGCTCATTTATATACCATGTAAAGGTGAATATATCAAAATGGCACCAAGTGCAATACATATCATCGACAAAATTCATAAGCAATGAGGCTCTAAATGGCCTCTAGAGTGCAAAAACAAAGCTTAAAAACTATGGGGCCAATGGCCTACTACAAGACTCAAGTCTACATATATGATAATAGTGATCAACATTATCACTTGAAACTTCCAGCCTCCTAAACCGGGTTTTTGCTCTGGTTCCAACCGGTGGGCCTGCTAACCAGCCAGTTAGATCAGTAACCGGTTAGCTAGGCCAGTTTTTAAAACTATGATTGGCACATTATCGTGAAGGAGGATGGCAAACTTAGTGGTGATGGTTGGCAGGAGTAGGACGGATCTGCATACACTAAGTCGATTGTGAGTATCAGATACCAATGTGGAAAAAGTCGAAGTCGGGATTAAATCGGCAAGGGTCCGGAAGTTGAAAAAGTCGTTAAAGTCTGGAGTTTTTTGAAAAAGTCGGCAAAAAGTTAGCAAAATTATAAAAATACAAAAATATTCGTTTTTAAAAAAATCCTGACTTTTTCAATAAAATCTCGACTTTTTCAATAAAATCCCGATTTTTAAAAAAAAAATTAAAAATCATTAAAGAAACTACCTCATTCACGATTTTTTGGAAAAAGTCCCGATTTAATCCCGACTGTTTCAACTGGAAAAAAATTGGGGCAATAAATCGGCCGATTTAATCGGCTAGCCAAAAAAATCGCATTTTGGGGATTTAATCTCGATATTTTCTCGAACTTTTCCACACTGTCAGATACCCATCTATTCGCTGCCTTTAGGGGGTAGTTATTTGGCACATGTTGCTTCCAGCAGTCATCAATACTATGTAGTGGCAGGCACAGGGCAGTTTACCATGCATTAGATTAGTTCATGATATATGAGGCCTATATGTTGGTTGCATGCAGGGACTAGGGATAAGGCACATACAGATTCCAACAATTGTTAGAGCTATGTTGCAGTAGGTCGGGTTAGGGGATCTAGGGATTTAGTTGGTTGGCAGACCACTCCATCTCGTGAGGAGTAGGACCATAGCAAAGGGTGATCTTGCTCACTTTGGGGTTGACACATGGGGGATCACTCAGGGCCTCCATTGTTTGGCGAGGCAGACTTCTTCAGTTGTAGCTCAAAATTGAGATTAGCGATGGGTGGGGAGATATTGACATCATAGAGACGCCCGGGCAAGATGAGCTTAGCCTTCGTCGATATTTTGCCTGCAGGTTTCAGGGGAGGAGGCTGTAGTGTGCACACAATGGGTAGCCTATTCGAGTTAGAGTGGCGCAACAACAACATGGTGGTGCTTTTCTTAGACGAGCATGGGACCCGGGCATTGCAGTACTAGACAACTCAACGACCTTTAGGGATGAGCTAGCTGCTATAGGGAGAGATCACTTAGATTTTCCATTGGGCTTCAGTGACTCATTGATGGCGTGGGGGACATCATCAGCATGGCAGGTTGGTCAGCAGGAAGATATCAAGAGGAGCTCATGTGGGAGAGACTTTGTCCCTATATGGACTGGGCTGTATCTTTAAGAGTTTACTTGTGGTGTGCATGAGGTGGACTACTTGGTAGGGCAGCTTCATGGAGAGTTGGACAGAGTCGTACATTGTCATGATGCTCTACTTATTGATAGTATGCAGAGGGCTTCTAGAGATTATACCTGGTTGGACAGTGAATGGAGCAAGGGGTGATTCACATTGATTAGGATGCCTCAGGAACTTGGTATTGAGAGATTCCTTCATGATCAAACAATGTAGAGATTGGGGCTGAATTAGTGGCACATTTGGGACCCTGGTATTACTGGTGATGATAGTGGTGATTAGCAATTAGAAGGGGTGCTTGTTCTGACATTGCTTGAGGACAAGCAATTTTTGGTAGGGAGGACTGTAATATCCCCAATTTTGTGAGCATGGGAATTTTGCTTTATTTTGGTGATATTAAGTAAAGGGGCAAATATTATTTTGGAGAAAGGTGGCAAGTATTATTTTATTGGAGATTGGCGACAAATTATTATTTTATTAAAATGGAGGCAAAAGTCACTTAGTGGAAAATGCCCCCCACAAATAAAATAATAATTAAAAAAGGAGTCTAGAAGCATGGGAAGAGATTATAAAAGGAGGATCGAGTCATTTTCTAATCATTTTTTGACTATTACACTTCACATTACATCTTCTCTTGGAGCGGTTTAACACAAGAAGAGAAATGTTGTTTAGCACAAGAGTTCCAAGTGTATTTCCATCCTCAATTTCAGAGAACTTCTAGTGTCTCCCTAGTGAGGAAATTTGGGGAGTCTAAATCAGGGTTTCCACAGATTGTTATTGCAGGTGTTCAGTCAGTTATGTGCACTTCCTTGGCGTAGAGGCAATTTGTGGAGCACAAATTTCTTTAGCTAGAGTGCATCTTGAGATCCAGTGATTTGTAGAGAGATTTCTTACCTTGAGACCAAAATCTTGGGAGTTTTTTGCAGGGAAGAAGTCTTGGCCATTTGGTGGGCCGAATTTCTCCATTCTGGCAGTGCACAAAGCTCACTAGAGAACACTTGCGCAGGGAAAGAGAAAAACTAATTTCTGGAGGAGATTGGCTGGAGGAGAAGGTAGATTCCGGAGGGGATTTTGAGTGGAATTTTAGTGGCATTACAATGGAGGAATTGGGAGCTTTTGGAGCATTATTTCTCAGCGGTGCATGTAGCTAGCTAGAGGGCCACTCGCACTATTTGGTGGGCTCTCTTGTTATTCGGAATCAACCCAAACCTTTTCTGGGTTTTTGTGGGGAGTCCATGGCTGTATTTTCAGTGTGATCCGAGCAATATTCAGGCCAAAAATTCACTTTCTTTCAGCAACGCGTTTACTAGTTAGCTGACAATTTGCACCACTTTGTGGGTTTCTTGGAGAGTTGGTTTGGGGCCAATCCCTTTCAGGGTTTTGTTGGTCTTGTTGAGAAAGTGCACAAACTAATTTCTTAGAATCTTTTGAGCACTTATGAGGGCAAATTTTCCATTTCCTATCTGGCAGTAGCAATAGAAATTCATTGGGTTAGCGCAGAAATTGGGGAGAAGCTTCTACAACACTTGGGCTTCATTATTATCACTTGCTTTTTCCCTTGCTTGCTTGTAGCAAGCCCAGGTTCCACTATTACCATCTATTGTACCCATTTTGCTCATATTAATAAAATGTCTTCGAGCTTGGTTCAAATTTCCGCTGTTTAATTCATGTGCTTGCATGTTTTTGAGATTGCAATTTGTAGTTAGTTCATAGTCTCTGTTATTTCCTGTATTTTCCTATTAGGAATATTACAGGCCCTCATTTATAACTGATCATATTGTAGAAGAATGTAACTAGTTTTGGTCTTCATAATTATATTTGTCAAAAGAAATTTTATTATTAAAGAAAGTGACTTATTAAAGCATGGGTTTCATGCTTGGGTCAATGTTTTCTAGGTCAAAGCCTCCATTGAAGGCTCCTAGGTTTTGTATTGTGTCAATAGAGTCATTGTCATTTTTATTAGAACCTGTCGACCACTACGTGTCAACTACCTATAGCAATACACTCCCTTTTTTCGTAAAAGGGATAGCGTTTGATCAATGTGTCCGTGCCATTCGAATTTCATCATCAACCCGATCGTATTGTTTTGTAAACCTAGTGTGCATGTGTAAATTGTAAATAATCTTAGCAGATTTGAGTCATGTATGTAAATTGCCTAGGTGGACCTAATTTTCTAGTGATAATCTACGTTCCAGAAGGTTTTTTGTCTCACCGATCCATGATGGGCAGAGTTTTCCTTCAGCCTAACCCCAAAGCCGGAATGAATTTTGTCATTAGAATCTTAGAGGAATCCTAGTGTGTTAATCTGCTAGATTATATTTGGTCGCAGAATTGGGTGGTCTATGAGGGTCTATGTCAAATGGGTTTTCTCCCTTAGGATGGTAAAATGACAAAGTATTGATGTAAGTGTCTTGAGGTTAAAAAATGTTTAATCCCTCATAAGTTATCTAGGCTTAGGTATTTTCAAAGGCTAAGTTGAGATCAAAAATAAAAAACTTAAGAATTAAAGAATAAATAATTTAAAAATAAATAAATATAAATAATAATAATTAAAATTTAAAATAAATATAAAATAAAATAAAATAAAATAAAAATTTAAAATAAATAAGATATAATAAGTCAAATTTTTGAGTAAATAAATGCAGAATATTAATTTTTTAATATATTGAAATGCATTTAAAAATTTGACGGATGAGATTAAAAGAAATCTTGATCCTCATCGACGGTCGAGATTAGTTTGACATGGATCACTCGAACTAGCGGTTGGGTTTTTCTCCTTTAAATAGGGTGCTAGGGGTCATTTGAGATCAGATTTGATCTGAGAGTTTGGTGCTAAAGAAAGCTCTCTTGTAGTCATTTTTTGTGCAATAAAGAACAACTTTGGGGTTAAAAATCTTGCTGGTGTTACTCTTCTGGAAATGCTTTAAGATTGTTTTATTTTTCTGCATAATTTTATTTTCAGCCATTGATAATAGCTTAATGAAGATTGATCTAGGCACAGGTATCTTGTCTGATCTTTGGGGATTGAATGATAGTTTAGATTATGAAATATAGTGGCAGGTATCTCCATTTGATCTGGGTTTCACTATTGTTTTCTCCCTCTATGTTAATGGTTGATTTTAAGCTGTGCAAGAAATCCTTTTTTTTTTTCAGATTACCGGGCGTTAGGGAAGTTCTTGGCTGAACCAGCCAACTCTCGGATTGTGTTTTCTGAAAGAGCCCAACCATTTTTTGATCCCGGGCTTATCATTTGAAATTTTTTATGAATGCATGCAGGGTTTTCTGAAGTGTCTCACATTAAAATTAAATTATGATAATATTATTGTGATTAACGATAAATCTGGCTACCTAGAGCCTTCAATTTGCAAATATTGTATTTATTTAGTTAGGGTTTTCAGTTTCATTTCTTGCACATATTATTTTGGGTTTTCTTTTCTTTTGCAGGTTGCAGGTACAGGTTTTGAGAAATATTTCAGGGTTTCACTCAGACAATCTGGAGTAGGAAAGATTTACAATTTTGATCAAGTTTCTGGACTACCGGTCTGCAACCTGCGTTTTTTATATTTCACTGTTGCCTGGGGTTTTATTGCTGCAATTTTTTTTTTGAATTTATTTATTTATTTTTTAATTCAGGGGCTATAGTTTTTCGTTGCTGTCAATGCAGTTGCCATTCAAATCGAATTTCGATGCTCTTGCATCCCCAGTGTTCACGCTTCATCTTTTCCTTGAATATTCACACAGCAGCCTGCTCCAAATCATTATGCAACAGCCATTACATTCCAGATCTGCACACAATCTCAACACTCATACGCTTCTCCAAACCTGAAATACATTGCTCACGCTTTCTATTTCTCCTGCATGTTCCTCTGGCTATTTCTCCTGCGTGTTCCTCTGGAGTTGCGTTTCCTTCCAGCATTTCACTCCCTTCCTTGTCTGCAGCAATCCCTTACTCTAAATCTACCATCACTTCCCTCATCTCCATCTGCAAACACAAAGAAACCTGCAAACACAAAAAAAAAGCCGGCACTCTCATCCACTGCAATCCATTCCATCTGTTCCACGCATCACTTGCTCACTGTTGTCCTTGCAGCTTCACTCTGCCTCAAACCTCCAAAACCTGCGTGCAAAACCCTCTGATTAGCAATCGTCCTCTGCTCCCTTTCGTAGCTACGCATTTCTCCAGGCACCTGCAAAAAACTCATGCAGCTTGCCTCGTCCCTTCTCCACCCCGTCGACCTCTGCTCCTCACGCCTTTCTCCTTCACTGCTCTCCATCCGACAACCCCTCCGCTGTCCAGTTTGCTCCGCCAGACCTATGTTCAACATATTACATACGACAGATTCATCCTTCGATTTAAAATCTTTTGATTCAAATGTATGCATATAGTTTAGGCTTAGAGTTAGCGTAATTAATATATTTCGTTTTATTTTCGATTCGATTTTTTTTTTT
>APFE030152997.1:0-20063 GCA_000404065.3 Pinus taeda
GATGACATAAGATGACGAAAGATAGCGAAAATTAACGAAAGATTGCAAAAGATCACGAAAGATCATGAAAGACAATAAAAGATCGCAAAAGATGATGAAGTATCATGAAAAGTGACAAAAGACCAAGAAAGATTGGAAAAGATGATGAAAGATAACAAAAAATCGTGAAAGATGTAGAAAAATTATGAAAGATCGCAAAAGATGACAAAGACCATGAAACATTCTAAATTATGACAAAAACTCGTGAAACATTGTGAAAAACCATAAAACATCCTAAACGGCGATGAAATATCTTCAAAGGTCATGAAATATTGCGAAAGATGATGAAAAATCACAAAAGATGACGAAAGATCATAAAAGATCACAAAAGATTGTGAAAGAACATGAAACATCCTAAAAGATGATAAAAGATCATGAAACATTGCAAAAGATTAGGAAAGATAACTAAAAACCACAAAAGAACGAAACATATCACAAAACATGAAGAAATATCATGAAAGATAGCAAAAGATCATGAAAGATAACAAAAGATGACGAAAGATCGTGAAAAATGACGAAAAATTATGAAAGATGATGGAAAAGCACGAAAGATGATGAAAGAGTGTGAAAGATGACAGAAAATCACGAAAGATCTTGAAAGACCATGAAATATGACAAATGGTCCAAAAAAATCACGAAATATGTTGAAAGATCGGGAAACATGACAAAAGATTACAAAAGATGACGAAAGGTCCCGAAAGATTGCAAAAGGTCATGAAACGTGACAAAAGATAACGAAAAATCATGAAAGATCGCAAAAGATGATGAAATAATGTGAAAGATGACGAAAAATCATAAACTTATGAAGAAGCATCGTTAAAGATCACAAAAGATCATGAAACATCTTAAAATATGATGAAAGATCATGAAATATTTCAATAGATCACAAAATGTGATAGAAGATCTTGAAAGGTGACGAAGAGGATGACCAAAAATCATGAAAGAGGACAAAACATCGTGATCATGAAGGATGTGAAAGATGACGAAAGATCATGAAAGACCATAAAAGATAAAAAAAAATATCATGAAAAATGACGAAATACCATGAAAGATCGCAAAATACGAAGAAAGATGATGGAAGATGAAGAAAGGCTACAAAACGCTGTGAAACATCCTAAAATATGACGAAAGCTCACGAAAAATTGTGAAAGACCATGAAACATCCTAAAAGATGATGAAAGATCTTGAAAGATGATGAAATATTGCGGAAAATGACGAAAATTGATGAAAGATGATGAAACATCGTGAAAGATCACGAAAGGTCATCGAACGTTGTAAAATATTATGAAAGATCACAAAAGATGATGAAAGATGACAAAAAATCACAAAGAACGTAAAATATCACAAAAAATTAAGAAATATCATGAAATATCACAAAAGACCACGAAAGATGACAAAAGATATTGAAAAATGAAGAAAGATGACGAAAAATCATGAAAGATGACAGAAGATCACGAAAGATGTGAAAGATTGTGAAAAATGAAGAAAAAATGTGAAGATGATAGAAAATCATGAAAGATGATGAAAGATGACGAAAAATCTTGAAAAATCACTAGTGATCCTAAAAAATCACAAAAGATTATGAAAGATCGTGAAAGATAACAAAAGATCGACAAAGATGACGAAAGATTACAAAAGATGAAGAAATATGAAAAAAAGTCACGAAATATGCAAAAGATCACGAAACATGATAAAAGATGATATAAAATCATGAAATATCACAAAATATCATGAAAGATGACTAAAGATGGCGAAAAATCATGAAAGATCGCAAAATATTGCAAAAGACAGCAAAATATCATGAAAAATAATGACAGATCATGAACAACCTAAAAATATCACGAAAGATGACAAAATATGATGAAATATCACGAAAGACTGTGAAATATGACAAAAGATCAAGAAACTTCGCAAAAGATCCTGAAACACCTTGAACGATCACAAAATATGAAGAAAGATCATGAAAGATGATGGAATATCACAAAAGATGACAAAATAATGTGAAACATCCTAAAAGATCAGGAAAGATGATGAAAGACTACAAAATATCATGAATGATGAAGAAAGATCACGAAATACCAAAGATCACAAAAGATGAAAAAATAATTTGAAAGGGGATGAAAAATCATGAAACTTATGAAGAAACATTGTGAAACATCCTAAAAGATGATGAAAGATCATGAAAGATCGCAAAAAATCATGAAAGATGAAAAAAGATCAAGAAAGATGACGAAAGACCGCGAAAGATGATGAAAACTCACAAAAGATGAAAAAACATCATGAGATATCATGAAACATCATGAAAGATCCTAAAAGATGTCCAAAAATCATCAAAGATCATAAAAATGATGAAAATTTACAAAAGAATGCAAAATATCACAAAATATGAAGAAGTATCATGAAAGATTGTGAAATACCGCGAAATATAACGAAAGATCACGAAAGATGACAAGATATGTTGAAAGATCATGAAAGATGAATAAAAATCACGAAAGATGAAAAACCACAAAATATGATGAAAGATTGTGAAATACCATAAAAGATCGCAAAATATGATTACGGATCATGAAAAGTTACAAAAGACCATGAAAGATCGCAAAAGATGAAGAAATATTGCAAAATATCATGAAAGTCAAAGAAAGACCGTGAAACATCGTAAAATATGACAAAAACTCACAAAAGATTGTGAAATACCATGAAACATCTTAAAAGATGACAAAATATTGTGAAAGATAAAGAAAAATCAATAAATATCACGAAAGATTGCAAGAGATCATGAAACATCCTAAAGATGACAAAAGATCATGAAAGATCGTAAAAGATAATGAAAGATGATGAAAAATCACAAAACAACGCAAAATATCATAAAAGATAAAGAAATATCATGAAATTATCATCAAATACCACGAAATATCACGAAAGAAGACAAAAGATCTTGGAAGATGACAAAAGATCATGAAAAAAGATGAAAAATCGTGAAAGATGACAGGGAGCGCGAAAGATGACAAAAGATTGTGAAAGATGACGAAAAATCATGAAAGATGACAAAAAATCATGAAAGATGATGAAAGATCACAAAAGATGACAAAAGATCACAAAAGATCGTGAATGATCCTAAAAAATCACCAAAGATGTTGAAAGATTGTGAAAGATGTTGAAAGATTGTGAAAGATGACGAAAGATCGAGAAAGATGACATAAGATGACGAAAGATAGCGAAAATTAACGAAATATTGCAAAAGATCACGAAAGATCATGAAAGACCATAAAAGATCGCAAAAGATGATGAAGTATCATGAAAAGTGACAAAAGACGAAGAAAGATTGGAAAAGATGATGAAAGATAACAAAAAATCGTGAAAGATGTAGAAAGATCGCGAAAGATTATGAAAGATCGCAAAAGATGACAAAAGACCATGAAACATTCTAAATTATGACAAAAACTCGTGAAATATTGTGAAAAACCATAAAACATCCTAAACGGCGATGAAATATCTTCAAAGATCATGAAATATTGCGAAAGATGATGAAAAATCACAAAAGATGAGGAAAGATCATAAAAGATCACAAAAGATTGTGAAAGAACATGAAACATCCTAAAAGATGATAAAAGATCATGAAACATTGCAAAAGATTATGAAAGATAACTAAAAACCACAAAAGAACGAAACATATCACAAAACATGAAGAAATATTATGAAAGATAGCAAAAGATCATGAAAGATAACAAAAGATGACGAAAGATCGTGAAAAATGACGAAAAATTATGAAAGATGATGGAAAAGCACGAAAGATGATGAAAGAGTGAAAGATGACAGAAAATCACGAAAGATCTTGAAAGACAATGAAATATGACAAATGGTCCAAAAAAATCACGAAATATGTTGAAAGATCGGGAAACATGACAAAAGATTACAAAAGATGACGAAAGGTCACGAAAGATTGCAAAAGGTCATGAAACGTGACAAAAGATAACGAAAAATCATGAAAGATCGCAAAAGATGATGAAATAATGTGAAAGATGACGAAAAATCATAAACTTATGAAGAAACATCGTTAAAGATCACAAAAGATCATGAAACATCTTAAAATATGATGAAAGATCATGAAATATTTCAATAGATCACAAAATGTGATAGAAGATCTTGAAAGGTGACGAAGGATGACCAAAAATCATGAAAGAGGACAAAACATCGTGATCATGAAGGATCTGAAAGATGACGAAAGATCATGAAAGGCCATAAAAGATAAAAAAAATATCATGAAAAATGACGAAATACCATGAAAGATCGCAAAAGACGAAGAAAGATCATGGAAGATGAAGAAAGACTACAAAACGCTGTGAAACATCCTAAAATATGACGAAAGCTCACGAAAAATTGTGAAAGACCATGAAACATCCTAAAAGATGATGAAAGATATTGAAAGATGATGAAATATCGCGGAAAATGACGAAAAATGATGAAAGATGATGAAACATCGTGAAAGATCGTGAAAGGTCATCGAACGTTGTAAAATATTATGAAAGATCACAAAAGATGATGAAAGATGACAAAAATTCACAAAAGAACATAAACTAGCAATTGCACCAAATGCTGCAAAGGAAACGCCGTAAGCTATAAATTTGAGAAAAATCATGATATATAAAAAAATCATTGAAGATAGAAATTAGTAAACAAATTGTCATTCAAGCTAGAAGATAAATACAAATCACATACATTATACGAAATTGACAAATTTTATAACCTTTCCAAAATAGGTTGCCTCTTAATGTTCGAAGATGCTCTTTCAAGTTCCAATAGAACCTTTGTTACATGGGGCTTGCTTAAGTCAATCAGTCATTTACAACATTTGTTTTGAGTGCGTTAAAGGTCCATTCCCACCCCTTGGAAATTATTTGTGCGATACGGGGTCCATAGTTATCATAGGCATGGTTGATTGAAGGACACTTAAACGTTTTACATCTTTCAAAGTTGTTTGATGAGGGGTAGGCTAGAGTGTTAGTCTTCTTTGACGGCTAAATTATCGCACGATGCAAAATCTACCCGTCAAATTACAACCATGGGACAAATTAAGAACAAAGTTCAAGTCAATTATCTCTTTTATTGTGTAATCCTACCATCAATGTAAGTTGTGAAAGTAAAGGGAAGGAAATTTTGTTTGTATGTTCAGTTGAACTTGACGGTAAGCGAAAGAAATTTCCTTTTTGACCTTCACGTAAAGGTGGAAGTGTTTTAGTGTCAAATGCCCGAAAAATTCCTTTCATTTCCATTAAAGAAATAAACGGCTAAAACAAAGATGAAAAAGGTTGTTTGCAGAGCTAAAATGATTTGTTTGGATAGCTGGATCTGATATGTACTGTGCGTTGTCAATGCAAGAAAGCTAAGTGAATGAATTCATAGAAGTTTTCTTTCTCATGAATGAAGGCCACCTTGTGAACTATTTCTTTATATTCTTGGTATAATCGTGGGCTATGTTTAGTATATAAAAGAAATCTAAAAAGGACAAATTTAGAAAAAATTGAGAGGTTATTATTTATCCATTTCAACTTATTATTTTGCACATCCCTCTATATTAAATGTTTTTTTCAATTAAAAAAGAAGAAGGCATATATGTTTTTTTGAATTTGATACCAAGAGAACAAGTTGCCCCAGATTGGAAGGTCGAAAAAATTTCAAAACGAGGAAGGCAAACCGTGAAAGAATTTTCATATGAAATATTCAAAATAAGGCAATGCAGATAGTGAAAGCATTTTCATATGAAACATTTTAGGATCCATCCTTAGAGATCTACAAGAAAATTTCTCGAAAGAAATTGTGGTGAAGGCGAATATAGTCAAATATTGTCTTCTACATCGTATCGAATTCTACACAGGACATTAGTAGTCCATCATATTGTAATGTGGCATACAACATGTCTTCAAGGTATACAATGTGTTCAATTAGTATCCCATCATATTGTAATGTAGCATACAACATGTTTTCAAGGTATGGTATACAACATGTCCTCCTTGTCTCTCAATTAGTAGCCCATTATATTGTAATGTGGCATACAACATCTCTTCAAGGTATATAATATGTTTTCTTTTTGGGAGCTATGAGCTTATAGCTATTCACTTAACATAGAAAAAGAGGAGAAGGTTAATATATGGTGTGATATAGTGCGGAAAATAAAATTATAACAATATTTTTTTTTTTTTTTGTCATATAGTTATATGCATATGCATTTATATAGTTTTTTGTTATTTCTTAATGTTATGTGACATCTTCTCCTAATGACCTATAAAATACTTGGCTATGCAATAAATTATGAATAGCGTTTAATATCATTTGTGCATTATCAACTAATAAAAGATAATCATTTCTCTATTTTGAGATTAAACTCAATTTCAGAAGTAAATCTTCAATATTATTATTATTATTTTTTTTGTAAGTTGAGTATGGCCTTTTCTATTAACATATAAACAATATTTACAAAATCCTGGTGGTCTCACCCCGCCCCGAAGGGAAACCGGGTCTCTTGACCACATGGCAGTTTTCCAAACAGATCACAAGTTAAAGTATCCAAAACTTAGCAAAACATACAACATTTCCAGAAACTAAATCAAAATCTAAACTGCTACCTAGATCCTACGTTCTATATATAGAACAGCTAGAGCATTCGTGCCTTCAGTGAAACAGCAGAAACAAAACAGAACGCGAGAGCAAAGAGGGAACACTGGGGCACTACTTATCCGGCGCCGCTTGCGGGACTGCTTCCTTCTTGACCAGCAAACCGCTTGCCACGAGCTGTTGCTGCAGATCCTCCAACCTTTTTTCTTGTAGAAGCATGGTGATGACAATGTCTTTCAGTTCCTTTTTCACATTTGGCAGACTCTGAACCATCTCCGCCATCTCTTTGGCGACCTGTTCTAAGGATTTTGCCATAAGCCTTTTAATGACCCAATATAAGTGGAGAGATTGCTTATAGAGGGTCATTCTCCCTCTGGTATGTCCAGGGTCAGGCATGATGGCACTCCATTCTTCCATCTCATCTTCAGAAGGAGCCTGAATCGCTTCCTCTTCCCAGTGTTGCATGATTCTTCTGACTTTGGGATTGGAATTCTCTCTATAATCCCGCTCTGCTATTCTAATTCTGTCTGCAACTGTTTGTTTGGTCTGCTGATCGTCGTTACCCTCATCCGGTTCAGAATCCGCCTCCGGGGTTGGGCTACACTGCCTCCCTCTCCTTCCTCTTCTCACAGCCGGGTCTCTTCTTCGGCGACCTCCACGGCCTCGTCGACCTATGCCGCCTCTGCCTCTGCCACACGGGCCACCCCTGCCTCCGCCTGTGGAACGACCTACACCCTCCTCTACATGCTCCCTATCCTCTTCTGGCAGGCGTTTCCAGCGCATTTTACATAGATCTTCGGCCTGAATTTCTTGCTGTTCGTCGTTATCCTCCTCAGAAATCTCTAGAGCCTGTATATTTTGATTCCTTGCATCCTCCATTTTTTGTTTACCCTTCCTGTCAGCTACAGGATTGTGTTGATCGGCAGGCTCCCCCCTGCGCATCCCAAGTCGCACACTCCCGCTTCCTTCCGCCTCCATTTGTCTCCGGCCTCTGCAAGCTTCACCACCTTCCTGCCTTACGATATCCTCCATACTGCAGCAATACTCAGGGGACCAGTCTACAGGTGTCATGCATGCTTCATAAACAGAAGCCCGCCATCTGCCTTCGCTCTTTAAGGGCCTCTGAGCTGTGGTATCATTACCCGGGTCGTGGATCCAGATGGTTTCGAGCCCCCTCTGATGCCACCTCCTCCACGCCGTCCTTCCGTCCTATCCCGTAGACAGACCACCTGCTCGTCTGATCCAAGAGTCTGCAGACTCCCTCTGCGAGTCGTTCCACCTTCCTATTGCAGTCATAGCATGATCATTATCGCCAGTGGCCAAGTACGTGCGCCGCCGAAACATCCCCGTCCTCTTTTCCAGCTTATCCAGCCCGATCGGGCGTCAATATTATTATTATTGATATATGGTAAATTTAACAATATTTCTGGCTTTTAATTCTAACTCAAATTCTAACTCAAAACCTAAATTTTTCTATCAACATATATTTTTAAAATTAATAAGTACTTTTAAAAATAAATATTTTACTCAATAATATATGGTAAAATTAACAATAGTTTTTTATTTCTCGTTTAAATTTAGAAACATAAATATAAGTTTATTTTAAAACTCATTTATATATTCCCTTTCTGAATCTAAGTGTTTTCTTATTAATTTTAACATAATGGTAAGTGATAACATATTCCCATACACCATCATTCTATTCAAATTTATTAAAATTAAAAATAATATAAAATTTCTTTAATAAATTATTCATAATTTCACTGTAAATTTAATTGAGATTCTTAAAACTACACTTATAAATATATTTAATATTAATACCCTTTTAATTATAACTACAACATTAATCTAGAAATTATTATTAAATATAATATTGATCTATAAATTAATATTAAATATAATATTACTCTATAAATTAGTATAGCTAGTAAATGGTTTAAATTTCATTTTTTTTTCAATTATTATGTTAAACCTATTTAGACAGGTATATCTATATCATTTAACATCTCTATTAAATTTAAAATCACATGAAGAAAGTTATGCGAAGAGAAACATATATTCAAATACAATCTAAAAACTTCATTAAACACAAACAACAACTAATAATTACACTATAACGAAATATAACTAAGTCTAAAGCTAAAGTCCAATCACCAACCATCACTAATTAAATTCTAAAGCCAAAAAGAACAGTGACGAAACATAAAAATTATTTCTATGCATTTTAACAAATATATCACTTAGCCTTTAACAAAGACGTCGACTACGCCTATGGAGAAACCCATTGATAACACCGTCCTTTCACTCACAGAGTTCTTTCACCCTTGCACTCTTTTAACACTCTTTTACAGATTCCTTTCACTTTTACACAACGAAAATTAGTTTGACATCTGTACGCAAAATAGACGTCAACTACGCCTATGGAGAAAACCCATTGAAGTGATTTCGATCCGTCGTCTGCAGCTTCTTTCCCTCACAGAGTTCTTTCACCCTTACACTCTTTTACAGAATTCTTTCACTTCTACACAGCGAAATTAGTTTGACATCGGTACGCAAAATAAACATCCACTATGCCTATTCAGAAGACCTACCGAAGTGATTTTGATCCGCCGCTGTGAATTTTTGCAGTTGCCGAAGATGAGAGAGAAACAATGGTTACTTGAGTATGGCAAGCGCTGGTAATTTGAAAAGTTTGTTATGAAAACCAGATATTTGATCCAACGAAAGCAATTATGCGAATCGTCTAACATCAAATCAGACTGAGCATAACGTGACAGCAAAGACCACCGGCAAGTTCATCCCAGAGGGAACGCTTTACGGTGTAATTATAAAAAAATTGACAGAGCATAATTTCTAAAACTGCATAAAATTTTGACTTCAATGAACACACGTCATTTCTTGAATTCATTCTACCTTGAGTTCTGCAATTTGAGAGGGTTATGCCATTTGTCAAATTAACTCTACTTTGGAGCCAAGTCCCAGCCTTGCCATTATCCCAATATGCGTCCCCCAAATCTGGTGCAAAAGTTTATTGCATTCTTGTTAGGATCTCAGCCCAAAGACTCGTGTAATGGTAATTTTATGCAAAATATTAGTTCACCTTAAACCTTCATTGAATCTTCTAATGTCTTAGGTTGTTGCCAACGGAGGCTTGTAATTTATCCTTGAAATAACATTATTGGTGGTATTTAACGTATTCTAATCTTGAAAAAGTTTGTGAAAATGAGGAAAAAGATTATGTCTTGATGATATGGATGGGACAAAATTCCCCCGAATCCACATCATGGTCATTTTAGGCTTCAAAATATTCACAATGTTGTTCTTCATCTTCATTTTGATTTCGATTTAACAGAAAAACAGTCTACAAAACCAAAACACTTGATGCGCTTCCTTACTCACCCATAGTCATCATCATGGTCATTTTAGGCTTCAATATATTCACAATGTTGTTCTTCATCTTCATTTTGCATTCGATTTAACAGAAAAACGGTCTACATAACCAGAACACTTGATCCACTTCTTTACTCAACCAGTCATATGTCGCTTAACTCTACTTGGGAGCCAAGTCCCAACCTTTCCGCTATACCAATATGCGTCCCCAAAATCTGGTACAAATGTTTATTGCATTATTGGTAGGATCTCAACCCAAAAACTCGTGCAATGATAATTTTATGCAAAATATCAGTTCACCTTAAAGTTTAAACCTTCATTAAATCTTCTAACTTCTTAGGCTGTTGCCAACTCGGGCTTGTAATTTATACTTGAAATAACATTATTTGTGGTATTTAAGGTATTCTAATCTTGAAACAGTTTGTGAAAATGAGGAAAAGGATTCTGGTTGCAATTTACTGGCTCCTCTCATGTGAGAATTGAAGGTCTAATGGTCTGGCAGACATTTTCCCATTAAGTTGCCTTAATTAAAAGAATTATCTGCATTATAGGCTACCAACTATGCAAAAAAGAAATGTAAATAAAACGCTTAGGCAAGAACTTTTGTCAGAGCTGCTAGCACTACTTTTCGTGTGGGAAGAGCAGGGATTGCCCCCCTATCAGTAATCGTAATTGCACCACAGGCATTTGCAAACTTCAATTCCTCTCTCAGGTCCTCTTCTTTCTACACAAAACAAGACATTTGTTAGTCATTTCATTAGGAATTCAAATTTATTGAATAAGACTCATTTCAAAATGCTCGTGATCATGATTCCAAATAATGTTGCATATGTTGTATTTACTACTATTTATGATTGAACCGAACCTGCAATAAAGTGAGGTCCTTAGCCAATTGACTAAGAATCCCACTCACAAACGCATCTCCAGCACCATTGGTGTCTACAGCTTGCAATGCCAGGCCTTCCACTTTTCCGCTAAAATCCCAATACACATTAATCACCACATATATAATTATTTTACTTTGACTACTGTCGTAAAGCTGCCAGTCCTTATTAGTGCCAATTACAGATTCAAAGAAATAACATGGAAATGCTCTAATATCAAATATAAAGGATTTCCAAGTGTGTGGTAAATTATGTCGTTGCAAACCCAAAAAAATTCCCTTTATCCAACAATTTAATAAAAACTTCATATGGAGATTACTTTGCCTAAAAGTATTGTTCTCTTATATTAGTAGTAATCAACATTAAAATGGAAAGACTTTATAACCAAATATACAAGATTTCAAAGAGTCTGGTAAGTTCTCTGGCTGCAACTTCAGAAATATGCAAACCCAAAAATAAACTCTCTTACTCAATGCTTTCACTACTAAACCTGCATTTGCAAAATTGGTTATGTGGGAAAAATAGTCTATCAAATCATCTTTAACATTGAAAAATAAGAGTTGTAAGTTAAATTCAGGTACAAACACATCCGTGAGCACTTAAATTAGCAAATCCGTGAGCACTTAAATTAGCAAAGTCATTAAATGAAGGAAGTAACTTGTAGAATCGCAACCAGATGAAGTCTGGTCTGCAGTTATGTGATCAGGGAAGAAGAGCTTTTACAGTGGTAGAAACAGTTTCAAGAGGCACACCATTGCAGCCACATCACACAATACACATAGGAGGAGGAGACGAATACCACCTCTGGCAGCGAATTTAACATTATATTAGTGGAAGAGACCACTGTGAAGCCACCTAATCTGGTGCAAAAGTTTATTGCATTATTGTTAGGATCTAAGCCCAAAGACTCGTGTAATGATAATTTTATGCAAAATATTAGTTCCCATTAAACCTTCATTAAATCTTCTAACTTCTTACGTTGTTGCCAACTGGGGCTTGTAATTTATACTTAAATAACATTATCTGTGGTATTTAAGGTATTCTAATATTGAAACAGTTTGTGAAAATGAGGAAAAAGATTTTTCCTGCAATTTACTAGCTCCTCTCATGTGAGAATTGAAGGTCTAATGGCCTGGCAGACATTTTCCCATTAAGCTGCCTTAATTAAAAGAATTATCTGCATTTCTCTGAGGATTGCTTCACTTATACCATTATATTGGTAACAATGCTGAAATGATGCTATAATGTCATTTGCATTTTTAATAAAAAAAACTTAATTGCATTTTGTTGCCTGTTTCAGTGGAGTCATATGTCCTTTTATTTAGGTTCAACCATTGGCAAGCCTGTCGAAGGAATTGGTAGGAACTGAATTTTGTGCAATTTCTTATCTGCATACTTAAATCTCTCATGGCCATTCCAAATAGACTACAGTTAGTGTAGTGAGAAAAAATATGGAAAACCCAACCTTGATAGTTTGCAAAACCCTCATATTTTATTTTATGAAATCTGGATACAACTTGTTTCTATGCATTGTGTAACAAATGCATATGATATTTGGTGAGAAACCTCTAAAAATATATAGTAATTTCTCTCAATAATTTTTCAGAAAGAATCAAAATTTAAAGAGTACTCTCTAGAATCTAGAAAGAATCAAAATTTAGAGAGTACTCTCTACAATCTATAATTCTCCAAAAAGGATCGAAATTTACAAAGTACTCTCTAGAATGTATAACACTCTAGCCTGAAGAGTCCATTGGATGCAATATGTTACTATATAATTTGTGAGAATTCACTGGAATGCCGTATGTCATTTGTAGAAATAATTTGTCAGAATTAAATATGCTAATGCATTTGAAATATTTTAGATGACTCTTCTAATATAAGTAATTAAACAAGCTAACACCTTTAAAACATGTTTTACAAGATTAAGATTATACTTTTCTATAGAATAACAAGTTACAACACCTTTCTCTGTGTATAGAGTTAGTGTAGTGAGAAAAAATATGGAAAACTCCACTGTGATAATTTGCAAAACCCTGATATATATTTTTATGAAATCTAGATACAACTTGTTTCCATGCGTTGTGTAACAGATGTATATGATATCTGGCGAGAGCCCTTTAGAAATATATAGTGATTTCTTTCAATAATCCCTTTTAGAAATGATATAAATTTAGAGAGTACTCTCTCGAATCTATAATCCTCCAGAATTTTTATTTTCAATGCATCAGATCAGGAAGAGTTTGATATACAGGATAGGAAATAGTTTGATATACAGGATAGGAAATATACTTGGGGGGAATCTGGTGTGGTAGAGATGTGTAACCTGCATTGTTCCAATCTTGATATAAAACCAACGATGGCCAAATTTTATATCTCGATACAATTGTAGGCTAAGTTGTGTTAGAGCTATCGTTCGATTCATTACTTCCATGCGTAGAACTAGTAGTGATGATTCTTTATCTGTGGTTTTTTTGACAATACAACAATAGTTGCTGTAGAAATGCAAGAGATGAAGTCAGTCCTACAGTCGCTATTTTGAAGAAAATGGCACAAATTGGTAATGCCTCTTTTCAACATAGTCTTGATGAAGTACAGCTAGCATGAAGGTTTCAGGATTTAACGACTAGTCTGAAGCCTGTTGCAGCGTTAATCTGATGATGGTTCTTCTCAATTTTGACGGGCAGGAATTGCAATGATAATGTTTTAATAAAAAAATGACTAAATTTACACTGAGATGTCAGATGGTTATGTTTTTAATCTGTGATCATTCCAAGAACATTGCAGACTCCCCAAGTTCTATGTAAAAATGCTGGTTTATGGCTTACTCTGTAGGGTTCCGTAAGGCTCTCGTTCGTGGAAGGTGATTGATAATCAAAATGAGTACTAAATCGTTCCATGTCAAAATTCCTCTTTTTCAAGAGTCGTTTCTGAGTGGTCTTGAAACGAGCGTGGAAGAAACCCTCAAATGTGGGATCAGTCAAAGTCGTAAGGAAAAACGCATAGCTTGCTAGGAAATAAGTAGAGGTGAGAAAGAAACAGATAGGTTCCATCACATCCCATGACAGCTCCCAGAACGTAAGCCACATTAAATACGCTGTCTGTGAAATCATGAAGCCTAACCCGCCCCATAGCTCTCGGCCGACTATTTTCTTGGCCTCCCCATCAATTTCGGCCTTCAGCTTCTCCATCTCCTCTACCTCTTCCCTGAGAGGATTGAACAGAGGCAGCAAGGTGCAAAAAAAAGGGGCAAAAGTGTTAGAAACCCTAACGAGAACAAGAAGTTAGAAACCCTAACGAAAACAAAAACTTCTAAACCAACAGAAGCTTCACCGGTTCCAAGGTTGAATTCAGTACCTGCTCGGGCAGGAGATACACATAGTCGCAGGAGATACACACAGTCACCGACTATGAAAACCTGACCGGATTCTGCAATAATTCTTTACCAGAAATACACGCATTGGGAATCTGGCGCAGTGTTCTTTTAAGGTCATATATCTGGATGAGCCTCAGCAGTCTCCTCTTTTCCTCCGCAGGCATTTGTTCCCCCGGCGGACGGAAATCCAGACGCAGGTGGTCTCCTGCAGTGTTATTCAAATTTTTCATTTCATCTGCCCAACAACTTTCTTTCATTTCATCTGCCCAGCGACTGTCTAACTGCCCGGTCTCATCGGTATCTCTAATCAATTGGACAGATTCCTTTCACTTTTACACAACGAAAATTAGTTTGACATCTGTACGCAAAATAGACGTCAACTACGCCTATGGAGAAAACCCATTGAAGTGATTTTGATCCGTCGTCTGCAGCTTCTTTCCCTCACAAAGTTCTTTCACCCTTACACTCTTTTACAAAAATTTTTCACTTCTACACAGCGAAATTAGTTTGACATTGGTACGCAAAATAAACGTCCACTATGCCTGTTCAGAAGACCTACCGAAGTGATTTTGATCCGCCGCTGTGAATTTTTGCAGTTGCCGAAGATGAGAGAGAAACAATGGTTACTTGAGTATGGCAAGCGCTGGTAATTTGAAAAGTTTGTTATGAAAACCAGATATTTGATCCAACGAAAGCAATTATGCGAATTTTCTAACATCAAATCAGACTGAGCATAATGTGACAGCAAAGACCACCGGCAAGTTCATCCCAGAGGGAACGCTTTACGGTGTAATTATAAAAAAATTGACAGAGCATAATTTCTAAAACTGCATAAAATTTTGACTTCAATGAACACACGTCATTTCTTGAATTCATTCTACCTTGAGTTCTGCAATTTGAGAGGGTTATGCCATTTGTCAAATTAACTCTACTTTGGAGCCAAGTCCCAGCCTTGCCATTATCCCAATATGCGTTCCCCAAATCTGGTGCAAAAGTTTATTGCATCCTTGTTAGGATCTCAGCCCAAAGACTCGTGTAATGGTAATTTTATGCAAAAAATTAGTTCACCTTAAACCTTCATTGAATCTTCTAATGTCTTAGGTTGTTGCCAACGGAGGCTTGTAATTTATCCTTGAAATAACATTATTGGTGGTATTTAACGTATTCTAATCTTGAAAAAGTTTGTGAAAAGAAAAAGATTTTGTCTTGATGATATGGATGGGACAAAATTCCCCCGGATCCACATCATGGTCATTTTAGGCTTCAAAATATTCACAATGTTGTTCTTCATCTTCATTTTGATTTCGATTTAACAGAAAAACAGTCTACAAAACCAAAACACTTGATGCGCTTCCTTACTCACCCATAGTCATCATCATGGTCATTTTAGGCTTCAGTATATTCACAATGTTGTTCTTCATCTTCATTTTGCATTCGATTTAACAGACAAACGGTCTACATAACCAGAACACTTGATGCACTTCTTTACTCAACCAGTCATATGTCACTTAACTCTACTTGGGAGCCAAGTCCCAACCTTTCCGCTATACCAATATGCGTCCCCAAAATCTGGTACAAATGTTTATTGCATTATTGGTAGGATCTCAACCCAAAAACTCGTGCAATGATAATTTTATGCAAAATATCAGTTCACCTTAAAGTTTAAACCTTCATTAAATCTTCTAACTTCTTAGGCTGTTGCCAACTCGGGCTTGTAATTTATACTTGAAATAACATTATTTGTGGTATTTAAGGTATTCTAATCTTGAAACAGTTTGTGAAAATGAGGAAAAGGATTCTGGTTGCAATTTACTGGCTCCTCTCATGTGAGAATTGAAGGTCTAATGGTTTGGCAGACATTTTCCCATTAAGCTGCCTTAATTAAAAGAATTATCTGCATTATAGGCTACCAACTATGCAAAAAAGAAATGTAAATAAAACGCTTAGGCAATAACTTTTGTCAGAGCTGCTAGCACTGCTTTTCGTGTGGGAAGAGCAGGGATTGCCCCCCTATCAGTAATCGTAATTGCACCACAGGCATTTGCAAACTTCAATTCCTCTCTCAGGTCCTCTTCTTTCTACACAAAACAAGACATTTGTTAGTCATTTCATTAGGAATTCAAATTTATTGAATAAGACTCATTTCAAAATGCTCGTGATCATGATTCCAAATAATGTTGCATATGTTTTATTTACTACTATTTATGATTGAACCGAACCTGCAATAAAGTGAGGTCCTTAGCCAATTGACTAAGAATCCCACTCACAAACGCATCTCCAGCACCATTGGTGTCTACAGCTTGCACTGCCAGGCCTTCCACTCTTCCGCTAAAATCCCAATACACATTAATCACCACATATATAATTATTTTACTTTGACTACTGTCGTAAAGCTGCCAGTCCTTATTAGTGCCAATTACAGATTCAAAGAAATAACGTGGAAATGCTCTAATATCAAATATAAAGGATTTCCAAGTGTGTGGTAAATTATGTCGTTGCAAACCCAAAAAAATTCCCTTTATCCAACAATTTAATAAAAACTTCATATGGAGATTACTTTGCCTAAAAGTATTGTTCTCTTATATTAGTAGTAATCAACATTAAAATGGAAAGACTTTATAACCAAATATACAAGATTTCAAAGAGTCTGGTAAGTTCTCTGGCTGCAACTTCAGAAATATGCAAACCCAAAAATAAACTCTCTTACTCAATGCTTTCACTACTAAACCTGCATTTGCAAAATTGGTTATGTGGGAAAAATAGTCTATCAAATCATCTTTAACATTGAAAAAGAAGAGTTGTAAGTTAAATTCAGGAACAAACACATCTGTGAGCACTTAAATTAGCAAATCCGTGAGCACTTAAATTAGCAAAGTCGTTAAATGAAGGAAGTAACTTGTAGAATCGCAACCAGATGAAGTCTGGTCTGCAGTTATGTGATCAGGGAAGAAGAGCTTTTACAGTGGTAGAAACAGTTTCAAGAGGCACACCATTGCAGCCACATCACACAATACACATAGGAGGAGGAGACGAATACCACCTCTGGCAGCGAATTTAACATTATATTAGTGGAAGAGACCACTGTGAAGCCACCTAATCTGGAGCAAAAGTTTATTGCATTATTGTTAGGATCTCAGCCCAAAGACTCGTGTAATGATAATTTTATGCAAAATATTAGTTCCCATTAAACCTTCATTAAATCTTCTAACTTCTTATGTTGTTGCCAACTGGGGCTTTTAATTTATACTTAAATAACATTATCTGTGGTATTTAAGGTATTCTAATATTGAAACAGTTTGTGAAAATGAGGAAAAAGATTTTTCCTGCAATTTACTAGCTCCTCTCATGTGAGAATTGAAGGTCTAATGGCCTGGCAGACATTTTCCCATTAAGCTGCCTTAATTAAAAGAATTATCTGCATTTCTCTGAGGATTGCTTCACTTATACCATTATATTGGTAACAATGCTGAAATGATGCTATAATGTCATTTGCATTTTTAATAAAAAAATCTTAATTGCATTTTGTTGCCTGTTTCAGTGGAGTCATATGTCCTTTTATTTAAGTTCAACCATTGGCAAGCCTGTCGAAGGAATTGGTAGGAACTGAATTTTGTGCAATTTCTTATCTGCATACTTAAATCTCTCATGGCCATTCCAAATAGACTACAGTTAGTGTAGTGAGAAAAAATATGGAAAACCCAACCTTGATAGTTTGAAAAACCCTCATATTTTCTTTTATGAAATCTGGATACAACTTGTTTCTATGCATTGTGTAACAAATGTATATGATATTTGGTGAGAAACCTCTAAAAATATATAGTAATTTCTCTCAATAATTTTTCAGAAAGAATCAAAATTTAAAGAGTACTCTCTAGAATCTAGAAAGAATCAAAATTTAGAGAGTACTCTCTACAATCTATACTTCTCCAAAAAGGATCGAAATTTACCGAGTACTCTCTAGAATGTATAACACTCTAGCCTGAAGAGTCCATTGGATGCAATATGTTACTATATAATTTGTGAGAATTCACTGGAATGCCGTATGTCATTTGTAGAAATAATTTGTCAGAATTAAATATGCTAATGCATTTGAAATATTTTAGATGACTCTTCTAATATAAGTAATTAAACAAGCTAACACCTTTAAAACATGTTTTACAAGATTAAGATTATACTTTTCTATAGAATAACAAGTTACAACACCTTTCTCTGTGTATAGAGTTAGTGTAGTGAGAAAAAATATGGAAAACTCCACTGTGATAATTTGCAAAACCCTGATATATATTTTTATGAAATCTAGATACATCTTGTTTCCATGCGTTGTGTAACAGATGTATATGATATCTGGCGAGAGCCCTTTAGAAATATATAGTGATTTCTTTCAATAATCCCTTTTAGAAATGATATAAATTTAGAGAGTACTCTCTCGAATCTATAATCCTCCAGAATTTTTATTTTCAATGCATCAGATCAGGAAGAGTTTGATATACAGGATAGGAAATAGTTTGATATACAGGATAGGAAATATACTTGGGGGGAATCTGGTGTGGCAGAGATGTGTAACCTGCATTGTTCCAGTCTTGATATAAAACCAACGATGGCCAAATTTTATATCTCGACACAATTGTAGGCTAAGCTGTGTTAGAGCTATCGTTCGATTCATTACTGCCATGCGTAGAACTAGTAGTGATGATTCTTTATCTGTGTTTTTTTTGACAATACAACAATAGTTGTTGTAGAAATGCAAGAGATGAAGTCAGTCCTACTGTCGCTATTTTGAAGAAAATGGCACAAATTGGTAATGCCTCTTTTCAACATAGTCTTGATGAAGTGCAGCTAGCATGAAGGTTTCGGGATTTAACGACTAGTCTGAAGCCTGTTGCAGCGTTAATCTGATGATGGTTCTTCTCAATTTTGACGGGCAGGAATTGCAATGATAATGTTTTAATAAAAAAATGACTAAATTTACACTGAGATGTTAGATGGTTATGTTTTTAATCTGTGATCATTCCAAGAACATTGCAGACTCCCCAATTTCTATGTAAAAATGTTGGTTTATGGCTTACTCTGTAGGGTTCCGTAAGGCTCTCGTTCGTGGAAGGTGATTGATAATCAAAATGAGTACTAAATCGTTCCATGTCAAAATTCCTCTTTTTCAAGAGTCATTTCTGAGTGGTCTTGAAACGAGCGTGGAAGAAACCCTCAAATGTGGGATCAGTCAAATTCATAAGGAAAAACGCATAGCTTGTTAGGAAATAAGTAGACGTGAGAAAGAAACAGATAGGTTCCATCACATCCCATGACAGCTCCCAGAACGTAAGCCACATTAAATACGTTGTCTGTAAAATCATGAAGCCTAACCCGCCCCATAGCTCTCGGCCGACTATTTTCTTGGCCTCCCCATCAATTTCGGCCTTCAGCTTCTCCATCTCCTCTACCTCTTCCCTGAGAGGATTGAACAGAGGCAGCAAGGTGCAAAAAAAAGGGGCAAAAGTGTTAGAAACCCTAACGAGAACAAGAAGTTAGAAACCCTAACGAAAACAAAAACTTCTAAACCAACAGAAGCTTCACCGGTTCCAAGGTCGAATTCAGTACCTGCTCGGGCAGGAGATACACATAGTCGCAGGAGATACACACAGTCGCCGACTATGAAAACCTGACCGGATTTATCAAGCGATTTCACCACTTCCTTACCATGCTCCTCACCCGTGGAGTCCATACAAATATGCAATAATTCTTTACCAGAAATACACGCATTGGGAATC
>APFE030153002.1:0-14611 GCA_000404065.3 Pinus taeda
CAAGGCTCAGGTTGTAATGGTTTCTTTTTTGTTTCCCTAATACAAATAAGTCCATTCTTCTCAATGATTTGTTGTTAATGAATTGTTTCATATACTCCTTGATCTATATGTTGAATATGCTTTGTTTTATGGAATATTAAGGTGTTATGTAATCATTTGATTGTTAGTGTATGCAGGTCTCAAAGTGAAGGAGGAGCTCATCTGGATTGACGAGGCTAGACTGCTACAACAAGCGTTGGACTTCAGGTAGGATCGAAAAACACTTGGTTTCTCATAGGATAATGCATGTTTAGAGAAGGATTGCTCTTAATTGTCTTGTTTGTCATTAGAGAGTCTTAGACTCCTAGGGAGGTTAGTTTTGTCAGCAAAAATAACTCTTTCTGCATGACACTATGGGAGCTGAGTATTAAACATACCCATGCTAGTGCTTGTGCTGGCCATTCTTGCACTATAAATTATGCTTCTAATACTTGACTATGTATTTAAAAATCACTGAGTATCTTCAACAGCAACACAAAAAACTAACTCGAAAAATACCTTGGATTTTTGACTGAGTCTTCACTCTGCTGAGAAGCTGTTGCAACAAAAAAGAACTCCTTCCTTCAGCTTCTTTGACACCTTCAAAGAGCTTGGACAAGATCTGATACCATGTTGGAAATTTTATATGCTAAATTCCAAAACAAAATCACTGAACAAAGAGTAATACTCTGTTTTTGCCACAGGATCTTTAACACAGGGAAGCTTAAAATAGATTGGTGGAGAAGCTCAGAGTTTTTCACACATATAAAATTTTATATTCATTAATAAACTGCCTGATACAAACTTCATCCTCTTAACAGAGGAATTCACCAAGAACTTCAAAAAAAATTACTCAGTCTCTTTTTGAAAAGATTTACACTGCTGTGTATAAATTTTTCATTTACATTTACTGCTGTAAATAAAAAAAAAAAAATCTTACATATGATGTTGCAGTTTTACATTCATATTCAATAAAAAAAACATTACATTCAGGCTCTGTCGAGCATTCCCTTTCTCATACTCACGCGCTGCTGCGTGCTTACAATGCTTTCTACTCAATAATATTTTCACACTGCTCTATTCTATTTTTACTTTGCACTGGTGTGCGTTTTACAATTCATGGTTAACACTATTTTTTCATATCATATATCGCGCACACAAAAAAAACATAATAATACATTTTTTTTTTACTTGTTCTGTAAAAAACTACACCCGTGAATAAAATTAAAAACAATATAATTAAAATACTATTAGCTATGCCCATACTTCCGTGATTTAAAATTAAAAACATTTACCTACAATCTACGAACAAGAGTAAATACCATTAATTATTTACTGCATTAAATGGCGGTCAAACCCAAAACTTCACGTAATGTTCATGTGCAGGCCTGAACATCAACTTTGGCTTAATCGGACGGTGGAAAACGTTGAATTCAATGAGACGAATGATGCTCAGACAAAACAAACAAACTTTACGTCTCGGGAAAAAATGGTTTTGAAAAATTACTATGGACACGTGTCGAAAGGTGTACAGTATCGCATCCCCTTTGGAGAATACCACCTTTCAATGAAAAGCAGTGCGATAAGGGCTGGTGGTTTTGTGAATTAAATGCAGCATGACAAGTTGAAATTATATTTTCAACATTTTTGAACGAGCACTCCCAGATTTGGAATTGTTCGAAGAACTACATTGATGGTTCCAGAGTTGACATTTTTTATTGATTTAAGAATTGGTATGAAGGTTCCAGACATGGATATCACTTGTGGTTTTCTCTTAAAAAACAGATTCGGAATTGTTCGAAGAACTACATTGATGGTTCCAGAGTTAACATTTTTTATTGATCTAAACACTGGTATGAAGGTTCCAGACATGGGTATCGTTTGTGGTTTTCTCTTAAAAAACACCGTCCTTGCTCTGTGGTCATCCTTAAAAACCATTTTTGAGGGACATTCAACTCTTGGCTGAGATGAATTTATGCATTTTTAGCTCTCATTCTTGGACTTTGACACATCCCTTCGGATTAAAGGGGAGAATGTTAAACACTTAATCCTCGAGTTATGTTTTGGGTTAGTGTGTGTTATGGTGATTAGTTGTTAGAGTCCAAGAAAACTCGGAAATGTTGTAGTTGTCATTAGGAGTTAATGCTTCCATGTCATGTGTAGTTGTCATTAGGAGTTAATGCTTCCATGTCATGTGTAGTTGTCATTAGGAGTTAAGAGGAGTCAGTCTAGAAGTTCTTGTTTCCAATGTGTGAGTTGTAATGATGATCTAGTTGTGGCGAATTTGATAATTTGTGTCTTATATATTTGTACATGTGATGATTAATAAAAGTATCAAGTGAGATTTTTGTTGTGTGTAATCAATTTGTGCTCTCTCTTTTATTTTCTAATATGGTATCTAATTTCCAATATGGTGCTATAGGATAAAATGCACTGTGTATGGAGAATAGAGATACCCTCAAAGGTCTTCCCGGGACCTTTGGCAGACTGTAAGATTATCTGTAGTTGTCACAAAGTTACATGCATGTCCATAAACAATAACTAACTATCAAATCAAAATAGATTGATTACCTCAAGCCTCCATGTAGATTTGTTGGAGAGCGCAATGCAGCTAGGTGGAAGTCCCTTGAGCCGGCTCCAGATCAAATGTTGCACATAGAAGATACAAGCATAATCATAGCATACAATCTTGATAACTAATACATGAATATTTAAAAGACATCTAGTTACACATAACTAAGCTACTCATGCTAAAAGGTATTGGACAAACAACTAAATGAATGATAGTACCAACACCACAGAGTAGATAGTACAACTGCAGTTCTATATTAATGTCAGAAGAGTGATTACAACCATCTGTTGCATCAGCCTTCCCTTACCCCTCCAGCTTCTCTCTCTCTCTCTCTCCCTTCTTACCAACTTCTTATGCTTAGATTTGAATTATGCTCGACAATCAAGTAAGCTATCCTTTCAAATGATCTGACCTCCATCACCATAGCCCTAGCTTTGCTTATGTAGCAATTGAGTTAAGGTTGCAAAGTTCCTCCAAGATTCTATTAAGGTAAAATCAAAGATGTTGCCATGCTTTTCAGCTCTTTCGCATTTGCCTCCTTCATTAGGATTTAGAAATCCCACAAATAGGTCAAACTTGAGATGTTTCCTTGCTTTTCTGAGTGGATTTAGGAGGGAATATAGAGATATTTATGAGTCAATTCGCTCCTTTGACCTCTAGATGCTCATTAGGATCCACTAACGTTGTTCCCGAACTAACAACTAGAGTTATTAGGGTCACTAACGCTCCTTTAGGCTTACAGAGAAGCTTTATAAAGCATGTTTTCAATGTTTAGCCAGCGTTAGTGTGGAAACAAGGCTTGTGATCTTGGTCTTTGCTTCAGCTATCATGTCTTTCCCCTCTCAGCTGATGAGGGGGTCATTTTGTTGTATAACAGATGACCCCTAAAGTATGAGATCAGAGGCTGCGACAATAACTGAAATACTTTACTTAACTTAATTTTCCTTCTTCGACAAAAAGAGAGAGAGGATCGAAGCTTCGGGTGGTACGGGAAACTTGATACAACACATATATATAAAACGAATAAAATCATGTCCTGAGTCGGGCATTCCATACTCAGTAGCTATGTCAGAGAGATTTTCTCATAAAAGAGATATGACGATGTTGGCCGCTAATAAGCACAATGTGGATCTGGTGTCATAATAGGATCATTCTGATGAGTTGTCTCCAAAAAACAATATACACAACTTGGGAGAGGAAGCAAGGCTGAGTGATCCAAGCCTCTGCCCAAGGTCTTGATTTTTGCTTCACCAAACAACATAGACCGATACATGTGAACATATGCGTTGATGTCGAACATGCACGAAATTGTCTAATTACCAGTCAATAATGGAGACTGTTAAGAGACGCGAGAAAGGCCGTCAATAATGGTGATGGTCTCCAAGATGCACAGTACAATCTAGTGAGGGTGAAAAATGTTCTTGTTGTCAAACACTCGTAGAATCGCTTAACCAGGAACCAATAATGAGAATCCCTGATCAAACACAAGGTGACCTGCCACTAATGTCTGCAAGTACCAAGGCACTGAATGTGTTTCTGGGTTGTCTTCCTAGATAGAGTGTTGAAGTCGATAGGAAGATACGTGTCGAAAGGTAGGGAATAATGTGTTTTACATCAATCGACACAAAACGGGACAAGAATGATTTTTTTTTGAAGAATCTTTGAGCATTGGGTCTAAACGACAGAGGGCATCATGAAAGGATATGCTTGATGGGTTGATGGAGGAAACAAACTGTTAACCCTTGAACAATAAAAGGCACAACAACAGTTTTAACCATGCAGCACTAGACTCATGAATTCTGAAGAGTTTTAGGATTCAGAGATGCAAGAACATCGAGGTATTTAGGCTAAACTCATAAGATTGTAGGATTCATATTGAGAGGCCATGACAAGGAAGGTTTATCTGCCATGTTCAAGGGAACAACTACTGCCAAACCACACTTTCTAATACTGGATGCAATTGTATTTTCTACTTTCCCTGTCTAATTAGTTTAGTGAGTCCAGATGAGTAAACTCGTCAATCTTTCATATTTTAAGAGTCTGAAAAGGATCTCCAAAAAAGCGACTCTATGCCCTATCTGATTAGTTGAATGAGTCCAAATAGGAAAACTCGTCGATGTTTTCATGTTTTGGGAGTCTGAAAAGGATCATAAAAAGAGCGACTCTATATCTCGTCTATTTAATTTAATGAGTTCATACGAGACAACTCGATGGTCTTTTCATATTTAGAGAGTCTAAAAAGATCGTAAAGAACGACTCCAGGGTGGTCCTTTTGTCATAGTTGTTAACTGGGTGCGAAAAAGGGTTAATAGTATACCTAGATAGGTTACTTTTCCATGAGTTAATCTATTTAATCAGGATAAAGAGAAACCTATGTTCAATAGATGTTGACCTCATTTTGTTACGAGTACGAGGAGACAGACTAAACTCGTTTTTCATCGTGAATTTTTAATGAGTCACGTGATGATAAACTCAATACCTTCATCAAATTTTAACGAGTTAAATGAAGAAAACTCAAGGTATCTTTTTTAGTTTATTGAGCGAGGAAAAAGAGGTAAAATAACTTCTCATTCCTTCTTTGTAGATTTAAAGAGGTCGAAGAAGGGGAAAAACTCGAGGATTTTTTCGATTTTGAGAGTGAGAAATGGTCTCAAAAAAGCAATTGCTCTGGCTGTTGTCATAGATGTTTAACAAGCCCGGTGGCAAAAACTCAGGACTATCGTTGTATGTGTTTAAAGAGCCCGACGATGACAAACTCGGGGATTTTTCAGTTTTTGAGAGCGAGAAAAATATCCCATAAAAGAAAAGCGCTCATATCTTCTTTGTAGTAGTTTAATGAGCCCAAAGAAGGAGACTCGAGGTTTTTCGGATTAACGAGCAAGAAAAATACCATAAAAAGAATGCTCGTCCTTCTTCGTGGTAGTTTAATGAGCCCAAAGAAGGAGACTCGAGGTTTCTTCGAATTAAAAAGAAAGCAAAATACCATAAAAAGAATGCTCAATCTTCTTCGTGGTAATTTAACGAGTCCGAAGAAGGAGACTCGAGGATTTTTTAGATTAACGAGCAAGAAAAATACCATAAAAAGAATTCTTGATCTTTCTTGATCACATGCTTGACAATAGAAGGGTCTATGTCATGCATTTCCTCATAAGACCAAGGAAAAACATCGCGGAAGTCCTTAAACTGGGAGGTGAAGCTCGCAATTTCCTTAGGATTGCGACTGGCCCCAATCTGTATGTTTTCCACGACGCCTGTCTTGACTAAAATATTGATGAGAAATGTCTTTGAAAGATTGCCCATGTTTCCCTCCGAGTCCAAATTTTGGATAGTCGTATATGGTGAGGAAACAAGTTCAGGTGTGTCAGATGACAGGATTTGAAGAGGCATCATGTCCGAATCAGATATTGAAACACGATGGTGTGAGTCCTCCCAAGGTCACTCTTCTAAACTTGTGATCTCTCTGATAGCTTCATCCATAGGTAGGACTCGATTGAGGGGATCGAAAGAAGGAGTTTTTATGGGAGAGGCAATGGTACTGCTGGTCATAACCAAAGTGATCGGAGACTCTGATGCAGATTGAATGGCCTGATAGGCCAATTCAGCTGGTGACAACAACATTTGTTCTTCGTAAGTGTCAATGTCTGAAGGGGCCGGTAGGATCCAAGGATCGATCTGTTCATGAGTGGATGAAAGCATATTGGTCGTCTGTGAAACCTTGGGTGGCAGAAGAGGGAAACAACCCATCAAGGAAGAGCCCTTCAATAGACCAATACCAATATTGATGTAAGAGTCAGGTACACCACTCACTAAGGGTACAGAGCCGCTAGGTAACGAGGAGTAATCTGGGGTGCAAAAGGATAGCTAGTCCACTGTGACTATCTTTCCATCTAACGGAAATAGGATGATATGGAAGACCGAAGACACAATGGCATTCATGGCATAAGTCCAATTGCAGCCCAAAAGCAGATTATAGTTGAGTTTATGATCCACGACTTCAATATCCACCGTTATTGTTTTCCCACTAAAGTGATGGGGTAGTTGGTAAGGTAACCTTTTGGGATGAAAGTGTGGTCATCGAAAGCTTTAAGGGAATTCGACGGCGAGGATAGGGTTGGAGAACCCAAAGCAAGCCAACATGAAGCTGACATGATGCAGGTAGAAGCACCTTCGTCGATGACAGTTCTATGTATACCTTTACCTTTCGAAAATATTTGCACTTGAAATGCAAGCTGATGGGAAAGGGGAGGTTTACACTTTCCATGTCGAAAATTGCAAGCATGGAATCCTGTGGGTCGATACCACCAATAGCTGAAAGCCAAGCTTTCCTTTGTGTTGGACATGTTTGTAATACTTCGAGCACTAACATAACCGATGGCACTTGCACCGAGTCTTCCACAATGCTGTATTTTTGGGCGGCACGTGCAGATGTATTGTGCGTTGTGTGTCGAAGTGCCCCTTTAGGGAGGCGAATCACAAGGTTAGAAACCAGCCTTTCGATATGAAAATCATTGGGAGGCAGTGGGTTCTGACTTGAGGAAGGTTCCTCTACATGAGCGACAGGAGCTCCAAAGGATTTGGCTCTTGTTTGTAGATCTACCGTTTCAAAGGTGTAAACGGTAGATGGTCCTTCACCAGCTGAAGGATGTTGTGAACCACCATTGCCCCCTTGCGGGGGTTGGGGTTGGTTTGAAATGAGGGGTTGCTGCTACTGAGCGGGGAAAGGATTATTTAGGACTGCAGGGGTCCTGTTGGTGTCCTTTTTAGTGATGAAATCTGTGCAGTCCTGAAGACGCAGACACAGATATGTCATGTGGTCTTGCGCACAGATTTTTCAAGGGAATCAGGTAGGTTTTTCCTTTCCATCGTCGGAAGGCGTAACAACCTTCTGCTTTGGGTTGTACTAGTTTGTGGACCGCTCCTTATAAGGAGCGGTCTTTTTCTTTTTCTTCTTGTTCTTACCACTGGGTTTTTGTGTAGGATGCACAAAGTTTATCATGGTGGTAGGAAGAGAAGTCGATTTGGTAGAGGGGTCCACTAACATCTGGGCAATGTGACCATTGAATTATTTTATAGCAGCCCCAAAGGTTGCACCGATAATCCCATCAGTGTGCGCTCTAGGGTGTTGAGTAGTAGAATCATTGCAGCTGTGAGGGGAATTAGGGATTACATCGTAAAGAGTGCCAAACTATGAATATATCAAATCTAAGTGTTGGGCACGACGTATGGATTGGCCTTCTGTGACCGCACCACCTAAGGTGACATCCTTAGCAATTTGGGGGAGTAGGGGCTTGCAGAACCAGTCCACTAAGAGATAGTCTAGGAGGGGAGCTTTAACTAACCTCCACCTACGTCTCCATTCATGTATATGATCAGAGATGTGGGTGGCGACATCTTGATGTAATGAAGTGAGGAGTTTCGTCCTAGTCTCATAGCGAATGGGTAGCTGGAAGTGCTTTAAGAATTCCATCGCTAGAGCATCAAATTTATTTACAGACGCGCGTGGTAACTCGATGTACCACTTGGCTGCATTGCCAGTAAGGGTGCGGGGAAAAAGACATAATTGGATACTATCATCCACCATGGAGTTAGAAACACACCAAAGATGATAGGTGGTGATATGGGTACCCGGATCCTCCCCTCGTTTCCCTTCGAACTTGGGGATGTATGTCAGTATTTTATGTGGGATTGGCGTCCAGAGTAAGTTATGATAGATGGGGTCATTTGTAAGTTTGTACAAGTCGGGGATATCCAACGTTTCCAAAAAAGGTAGAGTGTGCGATGCCCCCGACTCAGACCAAGGGGATGACATATTACTTGAGGATCCTTGCCGTCCTCCCATCATTTGAATCCCAATATTATACATAGGTTGCATGGTATAGTAGTTGCCTTGGAGTGTAATGTGGATTTCCATGGGGATTATGATGCTGGGGTATAGCATTGCCCCCAGGATAATCAGTGCCCCCTTGACTCAGTAGAGGTTGTGAGTAGGGTGCCCCCATGGATTAGTTGGGACCTCCTTGAGGATTCCTGCCTGCCACAGAACTAACCATATGTCCTTGACTGACATAAGGAGTGCTCATGTCAATCAGTGACTCACCATGCATGCCTGAAAATGGAGGGGGAATTGTTACATTCCTGATTGATATATGCATATTGGGAGTGCCCCGAGATACTTGAATCTAGGGTTAGAACTATACAATGGATGTCAATCATATTGTTGGTTGAAGGGACCTACGCTAACTGTGCTATATTGAGCATTTTAAGGAGCGCTATATGTAGCACTTGTCGAAGGTATGGAGTTTGACACTAAAGTGGTGGGAGTCATGTGAGGACTTGTACCTGGGATAAATGGGATAGTAGGATTTTCCATTAATGGCGTTGTAGTGACTGTTGACTGGGGAAGTGGTGGAGGACCAAAAGTGTCCAAAAATTTCCACGACCCGTTAGTCGTCAACGAGATGGATGGAAATATTCCAACTGAAGACACAGGGAATACGTGAACCAAAAGTGGGTCCAACATATTCGTGATCGGAGGGTTATAGGGAGGAAGAAATCCTCCAGTAAGCTTGAATCGTTGGTTGTCCAAACAGATTCTATGTGAAATCTTGGAGACTGATTTCCCGATGATGGGGAATCCAGTTCAGTGGAGCTCGATAGATCTTCCACAATGAGTGGAGGAAGTCCTAACAATCATCTAGATTGATGACGAGGTCTGAATGTAGCCATGTTGGTCATTAATATTTATCAATAAATTTTATCATGATATTTGTTAATGTCTCAATGATAACACTCAGGTGCCTAAAAAATAAAAAATAAAGATAAAAAATACACTAATTGAAACAATCAGCAAATAGAGGGAAATGACCCTGTCTGATAAGCACCGATCGCTGGAGATGCAACCCAGTATCAAAATGAATAACAGAGAGGGTTGGCCAAATGTACAGTTACGGTTACTCTAGAGCTTCATCCGAACCTCAGATTGAGGGGCCAAGTACTTTCGTGAAGACGAGCACCCTCCCAAAAACTAAAGATAGAGTAGGTTCATCTGTGTTAGGTACTAGGGCAGCCTGACCCAGTCACCTTGTGTAAGTCTCTAAAAGTATGGCCACTAAGGATACCTTAGATCACAAACACTACTAGGAGGGACATAGTCGCAGATAGTACGCTGTGTGGGCAAGATACCTGAGTCCCCGACTCAGCTCCGAAATCCCCGAAGGGATCCAAAATACACAGAATACCCAAGGTGTTACAAGCAAAGGCGGGCTACCTTCACTTACAGTCTGATGCTGTCTCGTATTTAGCTCCGCTTTGACTAGAGTGGTCTCAGTAATATGAGTGTAGAAGGAATTTTCTCTCTTTTAATGACACTAGTTTTGTTTCTGATCTTAGGCAGTTTACTCACACTGCCTATCCCAAGATCCTAGTGTGAACTAATGTTTGTTTTCTCTATAAAGAGTTACTGATTGATTTTAGGTAAATTTTATGTGTACTTTTTTAGTGTCTTTGGTAGGGGTGTTGACGTATGATGTGTGGTGGGACTCTGACTCAAAAAATCATGCAAAATACAATGCTTGAAAATATTGAATTTGATGAAATAAGTTGTATTCGATGAGTGAGAGTCTTTCATACATTCATATTTGTTCCATGCATCCTAGTCATTAATACACAGCATAACCAATAGAAATATTTCCAATGCTTTCTAACAATTATTTGAAACCAAAATAAAGCAGATTTTAACCAGCTAAGCAAAAGAATATATAAAAAATGTGGATTTTTTTTTTATAAATTTTTTTTAGGAACGAAAAAAAATAAAAAAAAAATAAAATAAATATTCTTTCAGGACACAGATCTTGCTAACAAAATGCAGTTGTAGATCCTCTTTCAGTCCATGCATAGGTTTCCCATCCTTTTGAGTTTACAGACACTGCTGCATGTCAAAATTTGCAGACACGAAACTTTATAAAGCTTTGTTTACTCTTCTAACCTGCATTAGTGTGGTAAAAGAGTTCAAAACATGGATTTTAGGATCAAATCCAAGGCTGAATATGTGGGGGAAGAATGCAGCAAAGCCTTGATGGGCCAGAAAAGGAATGCAAAAGTATGGATAGGTCTTAGAAGGAGGAGGAAACTGAGAATTGTCCAAGTGAAACGAGAACTAAATGTATAGTTCCCAGCAGAGTCGTCAATTTTGCTATAGGATAAAATGCACGATGTATGGACAATGGAGATACCCTCAAAGGTCTTTCCTGGGCCTTTGGCATACTGTAAGATTATCTGCAGTTATCAGAGCGTTACATGCATGTCCATAAACAATAACTAACTATCAAAGCAAAACTGATTGATTACCTCAAGCCTCCATGTAGATTTGCTGGAGAGCACAATGCAGCTAGGTGGAAGTCCCCTGAGCCGACTCCAGATCAAGTCCTGCACATAGAAGAGACAAGCATAATCACAACATACAACCTTGATAACTAATACATGAATATATAAAAGACATCTAGTTACACATAACTAAGCTACTCATGCTAAAAGGTATTGGACAAACAACTAAATGAATGATCGTACCAACACCACGTAGTAGACAGTACAAGTACAGTTCTATATTAATGTCGGAAGAGTGATTACAACCATCTGTTGCATCAACCTTCCCTTACCCCTCCAGCTTCTCTCTCCCCCTTCTTACCAACTTCTTATGCTTAGATTTGAGACTATGCTCGACAATCAAGTAAGCTATCCTTTCAAATGATCTGACATCCATCACCATAGACCTAGCTTTGCTTATGTAGAAATTGAGTTAGGGTTGCCAAGTTCCTCCACGAGTCTCTTAAGGTAAAAGCAATGATGTTGCCATGATTTTCAGCTATTTCCCATTTGCCTCCTTCATTAGGATTTAGATATCCCACAAATAGGTCGAACTTGAGATGTTTCCTTGCTTTTCTGAGTGGATTTAAGAGGGAATATAGAGATATTTATGAGTCAAATCGCTCCTTTGACCTCTAGATGCTCATTACGATCCACTAACATTGTTCCCGAACTAACAACCAGAGTTAGTAGGGTCACTAACACTCCTTTAGGCTTACAGAGAAGCTTTATAAAGCATGTTATCAGTGTTTAGCCATCATTAGTGTGGAAACAAGGCTTGTGATCTTGGTCTTTGCTTCAGCTATCATGTCTTTCCCCTCTGAGCTGATGAGGGGGTCATTTTGTTGTATAACATATGGTATCAGAGCCAAGCTGCGAAGCTGCGATTAGTGAAGCTTAAATAATTGTGCAAATTTGTTTGTCAATTAATGTCTCATTTCTATTACCATGAATGTCGACTAGTGTGGCATGGTGTATCTCACATTTTCGTCATTGTGTATAATGCTCATTGTGTAATTTGAAATTTGAGCATGAGTGATATTTTTATATTCTCGAATTCAATTAGTTCTAGTGCTCCATAAGTCGTCAAGTATGAGATATAAGCGCATGAATTATTTCCAACGTTGCACAAGTTATCGAGTGTGAGATCCGGGTGTATGAATTATCTCCAGCGCTGCATAAGTCGTCGTGTGTGAGATTCGGATGAATGAAGTTGTTTGCTGGGTAGATCTATGCATCAGAGCGGTGCCATCTATGTGAAAGAACGTTGTTAAATTTCTCATTCTAATCTCCAATCTATATGGCGTGAACTTCTGTAGCGTGGAATCCAGATCTCGGTTCAAGACTCTAGAGCAACAGATCTATGTTGTGAATTTTGTCTACAACAGATCTATTGAAATTTGAGAAGAGGAGTATGAGTTGAGTTTTCCCATCTCTGCTCAGAAGCAATGCAATGAATGGTGATTAAGTGAGAAGTTATTCGCCGATGAAATTCGTTGGAAAAAGTGCTTTCTTTTGAGATAAACGAAAGCAAGACAAAAATTTGATATGAATGTGCCTCATGAAGATCTATACCATCCAATGGGTATTTGACGAGTAACAGACAGCCCGAGGGTGTAAGAGACAGTGTGTCCTTGTGTTACAAGCTAAATTGCAGTGCGATTCAAGTTGTTGTTGGTAGTGTGGGAGAAGAATCAGATTCACATATCTCATATTTGAAAGAAGAAAATGAGAGAAATCTCGATCAATAGCTCCTTCAAGCATCGTTGTCTTCCTGCATTAAATTATTTGGCAGTTCCTCTCCTCTAGTATGATGACCTCAAGTACACAACGAGTCTATAGTGTCGATGCCACAAGCAGACCTGGCCAATTTTCGAATTGGCACAACCAGGTCCGACCACCTAAGGAATATCTTCGAGCACAACTTCCTCCACGTCAACGAGGCCCACGACCATTAGGAGTGAGACTGTTAATTATGAACCATAATTTAAAAAGTATTGTCGTTGTGAGCTTGTTGAAGGCTAATTGGTATATTTGATAATTTGTTTATAGTTTTTTTTTGGGTTTTGGTGTTGCGTTAAAAAAAAAAAAAATCATGAGAGATCATGTTGGTGTTTGTGTTTTTTTTTTAATTATTGGTTATAAAAAGGATTGATGGTCCTTAAATGGGAAGCCCTGTCGTTTAACACGTCAATTCTTGTGTGTTAATAATTTAGGTGTATAAAAAGGGTTGGTGGTTCTTAAACTAGAAGCCATGGTGTTCGAAACTTCAATTATTGTGTGTTAGTAAAGTCAAGTTGTTTGATTAACTCTTGAGCACATTCAGTGTCCAGACCCCCATTCTATCAACTGACGGATAGCGGAAAGAAAAATATCTGACAGATGGTGGTTGGTCCATAGGATGGTCCATTACTTGATGACTCTTATCGCAGAAGACCCGACGAGCCGAGGTGTCAATATTGTTGATCCTACAAAGTTCATCAACGATGTTTAGAAAAAATTTCGGCGAAATCACATAAAAATTCTTTTTTCGACGCGTTTCGAACCAACCAGTGTGGTTCATCGTCAAGACAAGTTGAAGAACCAATCCAGCTTAGCTTGTTAACGATGGTTAGAGGCGGTCATGTTTTAAATGGAGGTCAAGTAATAGCTCGAAGATATGGTGGTGAAGAAAGAGTGGAGTTTGCGAGATTCCAGAGTGGATGTGAGTGTTGAAGAAGACCAGTCAAACATATATCATATTGTTGTTGTAATATGTATTTTCAATGTTGTCCATATAAGCATTAAGGGAGGGTGTTGAAAGTAACGCTCCCATGTCATGTGTAGTTGTCATTAGGAGTTACGATGAGTTAGTCTAGAAATTCTCGTTTCCAATGTGTGAGTTGTAATAATAATCTAGTTGTTTAAAAGTTAGTAATTTGTGTCTTATATATTTTTATGTGTGATGATGAATAAAAGTATCAAGTGAGATTTGTGTTGTGTAATCAATCTTTGTTCTGTCTTCTATTTTCTAATATGTTATCTAATTTCTAATAGGGAACTGAATAAACTGTTTTTTTATTGTATTAATATGTACACTATGTATATGATTCATTGAAATTAAGTTTTAATATACAGTGAAATTCGGTTTCCAATTTTATTATATAACACCTTGCTATTTGTTGGAAGAATCACCGCACCTCTATAGAATCCGTAATTTCCACCCTGGGGATCCTAGTTACTGGCTTGTAATGTTTACCAACACCTACGGGTTTTGGTGTAACGGCAAACCTCCACATGGTATCAGAGCATTGGGATTTGTAATCAGTGCACAAGCAATTTTATTTGCAGGTTCAGAAGATTGAAGCAACAACAAAGAATGGAGTCTAAATTGGAGTTTCCACAATCGGCAATTCTCACTCTATATGTAATGTTTACCAACACCTGCGGGTTTTGGTGTAACGGCAAACCTCCACATGGTATCAGAGCATTGGGATTTGTAATCAGTGCACAAGCAATTTTATTTGCAGGTTCAGAAGATTGAAGCAACAACAAAGAATGGAGTCTAAATTGGAATTTCCACAATCGACAATTCTCACTCCATATAATTATTTCGAATGGAAGCCAAAGATTCAACTTCATCTCAGAAGTAGAGGCTTATTTCGAATAACCATGGAAACG
>APFE030153006.1:0-73113 GCA_000404065.3 Pinus taeda
AAGAGATGAAGCGCGATCCGCCTCTGGGGTAATTTCTTCAATAGCAATCAAACCAGAGGGGAGATCTTCAGTAATGACTCTTTCTACCTTGGGTGAACTGGGATCACTAGAAGATGGAGTAACAGGTTCGGATATTTGAGGATATTCACTTATAGCACTGGTATATGCAACTCTACTAGTAAGTTCAGAAACCTCAATTGCTTCAGGATCGTACTCTTCTTCAGGTGAAAGCAATCTAGTGCCACCAGGAGAAACAAGAAGTTTTAATCCTTCGAAACGAGACTGAATTTCTCCGGGAGGTTCACCAAGTATTCTACGGGTTTGCCTCAATAGATCGGCCACAAAAATAACTTCAGGAGACTCGCCCCGAAGTCTACGGGAGCGTCTCGGTGGTTCAGCCACAACTAAAGATTTTTAACTACTACACACGAAATCAAAGTAAAATCTCAAGGAAAACACCTAAGGTCACTAAAGAACAAAACAATTTTGAAACACACGCTTAAAAATCTAAGGCGTCAAACCAATCACAAACAGTAACTTCCGGACCAAAAACACTAGTTGGTGATGAAATCCAACCTCGTAGGATTCAGTACAGAAAGAGCGGGTGGAACAGTTACCCCGGCAACCTGCTTAATGAATAGACTGGACCAAGTTCCTCCACTTTAACCGTCTGGAGTGAAGTGAACCCCCCAGAAAATCCAAGTGAGTCTAGCCGACGTCTGCTCCAGGTACAGTGGGATCTTCCCACCACCGTCACCTTGGGTAGAATCCTAGGATTATGGCCACTAAGGTTACCAACAGCAACAAATATATCTGGGGGAACAGTCTACACTCCGACAGCACGCAAGGGCAGAGTAACAAGCTCAATCCCCTTACCGGCTCCTTGACAATGGTCAATCCAAGGTTTACCGATAAGTGATCCCCTGGCTCCTCAATTTGAGGTTTACCGTTTGTAATACGTGCGTGCCTGGCATCGTTCCCAACGAGGGAGGATTGATCCCCTCACTGGTTCAGACACGAGCTCGTGCTTCTCCTTTAAGAGGAGCTTTCCCAGAGTATAAATGTAACAGTTGGATTTATCCTACCACAAGATGGGCTACTTGTTTGGTTTGATAGTCTTGGAGAGTTAACTACTCACCTACTCCAAGACACTAGCCTGATCTATGTTGGTGTTTCAGAGCCCTAGAAATGTAAAAATTACTAGATGAATTTAATTAAGCGCTGTGTTATTAAGGCTGTTATTACTCAAATGGGTAAATGGATATGAAACCAATGGTGTTATGACCCGACTCAACTGAATGCAATCGAATATGATAATGTAATCTTTTCAATTTGATGAATCCTAACTAAAGTAATGAGAGAGTTTCCATTCACTTCCAACAATGCAAAAATTGATCACTAAGAGAAAATATAACAAATTCTCTAATGCACTAATTTCATCAAGAAAAACTAATGCAAATCAATTCCAAAATTTTTATTTTTTATTTTTATGTAAATTCAAATCAAAGAAAACTGATCTAAATCTACAATTGATTTTTCAGAATGTAAACTATGCAATTGTAATCTATGCACAATTCACTTGAAAAGTATGCAAATGTAATATATGCACATTTTCATTCATATTCTGAAAAGGAGAATTCTGATTATGCAAATGTGATCTATGCAAGAGAATTCTCAAACACAAGATGATTCTAATGTAATCTAAGAACCAATCAAGTGCAAGTCGAGAAAATTGGGTGAGAGTTCCAACGATCAAAAAATAAAAACACTCAAAGGCGATTAACACTCATACACAATTTAGCCCCCCCTGGCGAATGAGGGGGAAATTGTTTTGCAAAAACAAGAGCAAAAAGATGCAAAATTGTGAAAAGACTGAGACAAACCTCCAAGTAATGACCAAAGGAAATCAAATTTAGAATTTCTCAAAAAAGAGACTCAAAACACCCAATTGATAAAATCTTAAAGCAGGAATGCCAATGAAATTAGCCAAGATGAAAGCTTCTGATAGGTAACTAGTGGATCTGGGCAGCAATAAATAAACTATAAACAAAATCTAATGGGTAAAAAGGAAAAATTGAAATTTTCTAAGCTTTTGATAGGGGTACGTAGGCAGCCTGTTGGAACAGGTGTGGCCACACTCTGTGTACAAAGCAAAAGTGCGTACTAGTATGCACTGTGCTTAACGCAGAGGGTGCGTACTGCTCTCAAAATCAAGAAAAATAAAAACTACCTCAACCCTAAGATATTCCACCCAAATTCACAGTCAATCAGTCAAAAACTAGAAAGAAATCAGAGTTTCTCAAATCAAAGTATCAATCAAAAGAGAAATCAATCAAATCCATGGAATCCCCAGCGGAGTCGCCAATTTGTCATGCAGAAAGAGTTATTTTTGCTGACAAAACTAACCTCCCTAGGAGTCTAAGACTCTCTAGTGACAAACAAGACAATTAAGAGCAATCCTTCTCTAAACATGCATTATTCTATGAGAAACCAAGTGTTTTTCGATCCTACCTCAAGTCCAATGCTTGTTGTAGCAGTCTAGCCTCGTCGATCCAGATGAGCTCCTCCTTCACTTTGAAACCTGCATACATTAACAATCAAACGATTACATAACACTTGAATATTCCATAAAACAAAGCATATTCAACATATAGACCAAGGAGTATATGAAACAATTCATTAACAACAAATCATTGAGAAGAATGGACTTATTTGTATTAAGAAAACAAAAAAGAAACCATTACAACCTGAGCCTTGGTGTTGTGCAAGTTCCTCCCAGGGTCCAGCAAGAGTTTTCCTCTACTTTGACAAGCTCACCCACTTCCAAATGAAACAAGAAAGGATGGTAATCTCTCCTCACAAGCTTACAATGGAGTCCTAATTCCAGCAGCATCTACCCTTTGGAATGTTCAGCTTTCAACCTCCCCTCCTCTGGCCCAAGGCCTGTATTTATAGTGTTCTAGAGGAAGTTATTCAGTTCCCACATCAATGGGATACTTCCTCTTTTGGATGGGGTAGCTCCTCTCTTGATGGGATAAGTTCCTCTATCATAGGGATGCATGAACCATCTGGAGGCGCTCAATACACGTCAAACACTCTTCTAGAAAGCTCTAGAAGGTGACCACAAGTAAATTTTTTAAGATGAAACTCGCGCCTTTTGACCTTTACACGAGTACGCACCCATCCCTTGGCTTACAGAGCGTACAAGTACGCAGGTACAATGAACTTGGGATGCGTACACGCAGGCAAGGTAGAGAGAACCTACGTACCCAGAGATAAACATGTTTTTAGTGACTTTCTCTCTTTTTGAAGCTTGACATGAAGAGCAGAGGTATTAGGCTTGACAAGGAGGATAATATGACTATTGATGGAGCCATATTAACTGCAGATAGTCATGGTGACAAATTTCAGTGTAACACCCCATATTGGGTTGTAGAGCGCCTCTTGGCACAATGACACGTGGGAGGGTGAAAACAACATGACAAGAACAAGGAGAAAAGGAGACAGGTGATCTGGGGTTGAATGACATGGCTACCTGGTGGCACCATGGGTCATGCTACAACAAAGTTGATAGAAGGCATAACGTCAAATAATGGAACTAAGTAATGGGAAGGTTCCCATTAGTGCCTTATTTCTAGCACCCGATGGAGAGAACTAGATGGAAAAATCTCAGGAATATAACATAAATGTTTATGTCTCGATGCATTTATTTGGAATGGTATTCACTCTTCGCCTGGGTGCGATGGCATGATGGTGTTGGGTGTGCTGGCAGGGCAGGAACCATGTTGGTATTTGAGTGGCATGGTAGAGCCACGTATGGCACTTGGAAATTCCATGTGGTGGTTCATGTTCATGTGGGAGAGACACAGGAGAGATTAAAAGGGCCCAAACTTTAAATGGGAAAAAATTTCAATCCCGAGCTTAGGTTGAGATAAAATTTATATCACCAAAAAGCTCTCAATGAGACAAATGTGATGGTGGCATTTATTTTGTGTTTTTATGAGGTTAGAGAAATAAGACTTTTGTGACCCCATTGTCATAATAGACCTTGAATATTGGGTACATTTTTTTGTAACACCTTCCATAACCCAAGAATTTCCAAGGGGGTGTGAGTGTGTGTTACACATGTGGATACTGGTGGAATCCTTCAATGTCAGTGCATACCACTCCTTACTCTCTCTTTAGCTTTTCATCAACACATCAAACATTTTTTAGAGTGACTGTATGATGTTGATAACTTATACTATGGACATGTGTTCTTATTTCTCAATACATTCTTCTATCCAGGTTGGAGAGATTGTAGACATAGGATATAGTGAATATTTCGTACAATGATTCCTAGTAGTTTTACTGCTATCTCTTCTTCCTCTTATGTCCATAGTTACTATAATAAGAGAAAATTTCAAATTCAAATTAGTCAACATCAACGATGAAAATATTGTAAACGATGTAACCATAATGTGTCCGTCATCCTAGTTTGGCAAGTTTGTTTTGATACCATACATAATTCTCATCCATTTAACTATTACAAGCACTTAAAGGAATATGTGTGTATCTGTGTCAAGCCAGTTGCTAATATATTATTGGAGATATCTACCAAAATTAAGTTCACTCAATTAGGTGCACAATCATTTAATAATTAATCTTCCATAAGATTATCACAATTAATCATCAAATAAATAATTATGTAACGGTAATTATTAACTAATCGAGGACATGTTTTTAATGGTTACAAGTCCTCTTGTATAGCACACTAGGTAAGATATTACTTGAAATGTTATGTTGACTTACCTAGTAGAATTTTCGCCTTGAATATTTTGTCACATCTACCTTTCTAAAATTTAAGGTAGTAATGGCATTTTGTTTGAAAAATAGGACTAAATGTTAGTAATAATGTATTCAATGTACACTTCTAATGCTTATCTAGACCCTTCTTTTTAGGCAACTATCATCTTTTTCTCATATCCTTTCAATGACATAAAGTTTATCTTATTTTGAGTCCAAAATGCAAATTTATATCTCTAAGAATATTTTTCATGATACCACATTAGTATTGGTACTATTAACACTTGGATAATACATAGAATTTTTTGCATCCATGTCTCACTACTCTCCTTGCACTAGATCTCCTAATTGAGACACCTTGGCTTTCCAAGTCAACATCTAGATCTAGACCTTTTATTTAATGGCACCAAAACTATTTCAAGTTTTTCCAGATTTTTGGACTTCCAACTTTTCCAAATTATATATATAAGAAAAAAACATGCTAGTAAATGATTCAATTATTTAAATATCTATAACAACCACCATCTCCATGAGAACAATTTTCCAAAATTCCATATTTTTAGAGTTTTACTCTCCAAATCATACACAACAACAATGTCCAGATTAGATGTTACACATCAACAATTTTTGTCTTTCTCTTAAGCCTTGTTTTATTGATTTTCCATATTTTATATGATTTAAGGAACTTCTCCATCAAGCTTACTCTGTACACAAAGTTTCGTACTGCAAGGTTTCACTTATTTGGAGATTGAATTGATATTAAAATTAAATTCTAAATATCTAGATGTAGCCACTACAAAATTCTCGAATTTTGAAAATCATGACTGCCTTTGATATAGCCCACACAATATTCCCAAAATTTTGGAATTTTTGATGCTTGAATATCCAGTAATTTGGATATTTTAAATACAGATAAGCATTAAACTAGGAACACAAAGAAAATCTAGATGATTTTTCTTCCAAATATACAAAATATCTAGTAAGAATAAAAAAATTCCAATATATATTATAAAAACACAATTGATATATTCCTACTTAGGAATATCTAAAAAAACTTTAAACTAAAAATAAAACTTCCATCAATTTAGAGACACAAAATACAATTTAAGAGAATAATTCTAAACTTTAATTCGTTAAGGCGGATATTAAGGAAATTATCTTAAAATAGAAAATAATATTCATAGTATCTATGTAATTTCAATTAACTTATTAGATAAATAAGATAATGACAATAACCAAAATACTATAATTGTTACCATTCACCAAAGGAACTTGACGAAATTGAATTTGATCCAAGATTACATCAAATTACGAATCCTTCACATGGAATTGCTAAAATCTTCACAAAGTGTACTAATCCTTTGAGGTCCATAGATTTGTTGAGTATGTGCTATATTCTTTGTACAACTATTTGTACATGTCATACATTGCATCGAACATAGTTATGGGGTCACATTAACCTCCCTTGTTTAGGGGGTTTGGGGGAAGTTCCCTCTAAAAACATTTTGTCTGTTTTTTTGCATTCATTTTTGGTGTTTTTTGGCACATAGTTTTTGCTAAAACAAGTTTTGTGGGCATGATGGTTTTTCCCATTGTTTGTACTTATGGTTAAGGGACTGTGTTATATTCTAGTATAGGGTAAATGGATTGGAAGTTCATGGCTTCTATGGTATATATATTTTATTGTATATCATACAGAAGAAAATTTATATATTGAAAAATCTTGTTGGTTCTCCTCGTTTTTGGTTTTCAGGATAAAATATTTATGTTAATGTGCGTTTTTGCCATTTCATCTTTTCTATTTTAACTAAGAATTTTTTTGAGTAGTTAGTTGTATATGGTTAATAGCTACATTTGGTATTAGTGTAGTTTTAGATTCAAGGAGACACATTTTTTATAAGGGATTTGGATTGGGCCCATGGTAGGCCTTTTTATGGTAGGAGATCTTCGAAATTGATTATTGTGGTGAAAGGTAAATGAGAAGTAGTTTGAATATAGAGATCAAATAGTTCAATGGGCATATTTTCGAGCTGTGGAAGGCCAAAATGGAATATTTATTGGTGGAAAGGGAATAGTGATGATTGTCAATCCCAATATTACACCAATAAGAATGTCAACAAAATATTTTCTGAAGTTACACCAAAAGGAAAAGAGCATAATACAATTGTGTCTCTTCCATTTAATATAGTTGAATGTTTCAAGGGAAGCTACAATGAATGAGAAATTACATTTTTGCTAATCTCATTCTATGTATCAAAGAGAGGCCTTCTAAAGGAAATATTTTTTGTTCTAAACTTGTATGGAAATATTGTACATATTTAAAAATTTGAAAAGAATGATAATGAAAAGTATGAATGGATTCTTTTAACTTAGGAGGAGAATACAAGAATAATTTTCAAAATACACTAATTACATCATATTCTTATCTGTTTTATATCTTACTCTCTAAAGCTAGTAACAACTATTCTAAAAAATATCATTAATTTGTCACTTTGGTACATAAGTAAAAAATCATAATTCTTTTAGGAATTTCTCAAGCTCTTTCATTAGAGGAAATTTCAGCCTAAGAGTTCCCATGAAATTTTCACATAATTTCCATGTCATAACATGTAAGCCAATAAAAATCATTTAAATTTAAAAAGAGGTAGATGTAAATATTTTGGAGGGAAAAGAAGAAAATTATTTTTTTTAATTGTAATTTTGGCTTATCTCCTTATACATTTACTCAAATTTCAAGTGTAAACAAGTGTTGGATACACAATTAAATTCCAGATCGAACAAGTATCCATTATGCACACTTTTGAGGAGACCCACATTGAGAAAAATTGAAGATACGTTTAAAAAGTGTGTTAAACACGCTTTTTTAATGTATCTTCATATTTTTTTTATCAATGTGGGTCTTCTTAAAAGTATGAAAAATGGGTACTTCCTGGATGTGGAATTTATTCCGCATCCAATGAGTGCCTACACTTGAAATTTAAGTAACCGTTTAAGGAGATAAACAAAAAATACTATTAAAAAAGTAGTTTTCATGTTTTCCCTCTAAAATTCATAACTCTTATTTTATTATTTTAACTATTATTTTATTATTTTTCCTTAGGAGGCCACTTTTAGGCTAAAATTTTCTCTAATGAGTAACTATATTAAATCCTTAGATATTTGAGTTGTTTTATGAAAATACCACTAGAAATGGTGTGTTTCACATTTCAATAATTGATCAGATTTTCCAAGTTCTTTCAAATGTATGGAAAATATTGATCCTTAAAAATTTATGTATAACACAAGAATAGAATTAATGTTGATGAACGACTATAGGATAATATTGATAGATGATATGAGGTACTTTTTTCCGTATTGGATATTTGAAAAATCACTCCATTATGGATTCCTCTAACTATGCAATGAGATATACCACAAGAAAAATGGGGAAGTTTTCATAGCCCACTACATAAATGCTCATAATATCATAAAACCTTTGATAAGTGGGTTAAGGAAAGGGAGATATTAGAGTAAACTTAAATTTAATATTTCTTTAATATTTTCATCCTCCCACCCCCATTTTAGGGGAGGGTGGAGGAGAGGGAATGGATGAAGGAAAATACTGGATAAATCTTAAATTTAATTTTTTTCTAATATTTAAATGGCGGTGGGGAGGAAAAGACAAAATTTAAATTTATGTTTTCTCTAATATTTCCCCTCCCTCTCCCTGAGTTTGAGGGTAAAGATGGTAGTGGAAGGAAGTATACGGGACAACTAAAATTATACAAGGATGACATTCATTTTCTTTTATTTTTCTCATTTTTTTCAAATATTATTATATTACTAAGATAAGGGTCTACTAAAAGATTTTTTTTCTTCCTAACTTATATGAAGATATTGTAAATAAAAGAAAATTGAAACTCATAATAGTAATGACAAATATTAATAGATTAAGTATTATCTTAACTCAGGAGAAGAATGAAAGCATATTTTCAAAATAAACTACCTAGAAGATATGTTAATTCCTTTTATATATTACCATTTTAGTCTAATAAGCAAACATATAAACTAAAAATAATAGTCATTTTAAACTTTTTTAAAATAAAAAATGAGTACTTTTTGTATTAAATTCGTACTTGGTCGCAACAAATATGTGGAAAGTTTAAATGGCTATTTTTCTTAGCAGTATCTAACATACCAGATTATGCCTAATTGGCCATACCCAGATTACATCAAAAAGCCCAAACCCAAACAATACTCTTATTTTCCAAGAGGTGTAAAGGTGACGAAATTGAAACAACAATTTCATGCGTTTAAAACCAAACATCGAAAAATTGATCAGTCGATAGAATTAGTTGACGTGTTGAGGTCAATATCATGAATGCATCTGGAGGCTTGGATGTCATAAAGTACACTCTAAGTCTTAAGGCTAATAATTAGATTTCATAATGCATCCACTTCATCTTCAATTTTGGTGATCCTTTGGTAAAGTACTACTATTAACTCGAAAAAATTACGTGTTGAGACCTGGTGCTGAAACATCTTAACTTGCAAATTATATATTTCATAATTTATGACTTCTTGCACTTTCCTAGAATGATCACACACAATGGTGGTCGAGGAGTTAATTTTCAATGAGCTAGATTCCATAGGGAATTTTGAGCTATGAGGCTGCCAAAGGAGAAGTAAGGGATTGTAAAAGTAGGGAAAAATGGGGCAGTGTTAATTGAAAGAGGCTAGGACTCATTCACTGTGAGAGAAATATACCAAAACACCCAATTGCAATCGTGTTGCACACAAGAGAGTCTGTAACAATAGAAAGAGGCCCACATAAATAACTAAAGCTTATAGTAGAGCTTCCAGATACACTAACATCTGGATGAAAGGATTAAAATAGAGAAATATTGCTTCAAGATCAATAGTAGATTCATATTTCCAATCCTAAATTGCTCATAAGGTATGGATGTTGAAATGAGCCCACAATTGGATTTATCATCTTGATGCCATGGAAGCCACATGCAAGATTTCATATTGGCATTAACTTCTTCAATATATTGGAGTAGGATAATCATCATGGAACGAGTAGGGCATCAAAAAGGGAATTGACCATAGGATCGAGACTAATCTACGAAAGAGAAATTAAAGAAGGCATGCTGACACGAGGTAAGAGGTTGGTCCACACCATGTTGAGCTGACAAGTAGAGGTTCTCTTGTCAATCATGACGGGGATAATGAGGGGCTCAAATGAATCAACCTTGTACATAAGATCATCATTTATAAGGAGGGGGGAATTCAAGCTGGGGAGAAGGGGCAAATGAACGAGGAGAGAGAATAAAGGAGGGGAAAGAAACAAGCAAGGAAGCATTATGGTTTAGGGGATCGACACATATATTTTGATTCCAATGATATCTGAGTACCCTTCTTGTAATAGGAAAGCCTTATTACCTTGTCGATTCCCCTCAAAGTTTACGTTTCTAAGGATGTGATAGACGTTAGTATTAGAGGAGGAGAGTTGTATGCTTTTAATATGACGATACAAGAGACTTAAGATATTATATTTTGGGGTGCCACTAAATCTCAAATGTTGAATTACAAGTAAGGAGTAACCCAAGATGATAATGTCATTGATGTCACGACCATGAGCCGAGGTTGCTTCCATGAAAAGTCCATACATCTTTAGCTGATTGTTGGGTTTTTTCCCAAGTCCCTATGAATATTTTTCCATGATGATTCCTTTAAGATTTAGTAATATCCCTTCCCCTCCTACTTCCCATGGGTTGTCCTTAGATACTGTATCAGATTGTAGAATCCACTTCTTTTATTATTGCTTCCAATTAGCGAATTTCTAGGGAGTAAGACAATTTCCAACTGAGATTAATCTTCTGATGTCCTATAGTGTTAGGTTGGGGAGGGTGGGATTACGATATCGAGGGAGTAAGCAATTTTTGTCTCAAATGATCAATAATTAGATCAATAATACAAGGATTATACCCGAGACAAAAGGAGATATCTTTTACCGTCATGGCCATGGTTGGAGAAATATGTTTTTAAAGATGGAATTATTACTACAAAGCTAAATTTTCGAACAAAGATATTTGGGGAGAGCATACCATAGAAATTTAAAATAAGATTTTGTCTAAAGGGAGCCCATATAGGATTTGTGCTAGGATGAGAAGAAATTTTGGATATTTGATTGCCACCAAGCTCTAGGGAATAGAGGACCAAGGGTAGAGGCCCAAATCATCATTGTATGTGGATGAGAGAGAAAAAGAAGTGGGATTGATTCCTTATATTTCTCATAAAGAGGACATCTTAAAGAGCCAATAATGTCATGCTTTCTGAGATTTTCTGAAGTTGAGATTTTCATGCATTAGAAGCCAGTAAAAGGTGTTTACTTTTAGGATTGCATTAGACTTCGAAAGCTTGTTCCATACTGCGAATTTTAGAGGGACCTAGGTATTAAAACAAAGATCTTCATATCCCTCTCTAACATAGTAGGATGAAGATTTCCAATGTAGTTTTCCTATTGCATCTTGACTCAGCAGTGCACATCTAACTAACATGTTTTTCAAAGTTTCTTCTGTTAGTCTGATAAGCTAGGGGAAATCATATAGCCTCCATCCTTTACATAAACATGCAACATCCTAGATAAAAAAATGAACAAGTGTGGTTATATCTTCCTAGCTTAGGTACTCTATAAAATGCCAAAATTTCTCCTCTTAGCGCAATGAAAGGTGACCTAAAATTGAGTCTTCCTAGAGTTTAAACATATTTCCAATACCTGGAATCCAACAAAGATGATCATTGATTAATGAGGAGGCTGCAGCAACACGTTTGTAGATATGAGAGCCTTGGCTCACTCCCATATCCATAGTGCGGTTATCATTTGGTTGTAGAAGTTGCACCCACCATCAGTCAGGCTAGGGTTTGAGTTTCCATTAGAGATTTTCCCCCATCACAATGTTAACCAGAGAGGGGACACATATTCCTAATCCACCATGCAATTTTGGTGGTCATATTGTGATCCAATTCACTAAGTGAGATTTTTTGGCCAGTGATTTTCTCCCTTCCCATAGATATTTTCAAATATAGGCTCCTATTTGATGCAGAACATACTTTGGCTCTAGAATAGTAGGTAATTGATAAAAAGGGATGGTTGAGAGGACCAATTTAATTAAAATCATTCTCCAAACAATGTTAAGCCAATGAGCCTTTTTGTCCTTCATGATAACCCTACGTCAGTTGGTTATGCCAAAGCATCTGGAATATTTTGGGGGTTTTACTTTTGTGGATGACCAGAGAATAATTGATTAAAATAGGTGTTTCTATAACTTAGAAAAATCTTAAATATAATAAAGGGATGTTTCTTATTTGCACATAGTAATTTAAATTTGATGTGTGATGACTTTTAGAAGAAAAATGAAATGTAAATGATCATTTACTCACACAAAATACTTAAACATTTACAAGAATAAATCATTAAAACAGTGTTTCAATGATCAACATAATAGAACCAAATTATAATAGAAACCTAATGAAGTTTAACATTCAAGAGGAAGTAATAGAAGAAAATAGCTCTATAACTTAGTCTCTTAATTAAATTACAATTCACAACAAATTAAAAACGAAATTGATACTCAATTAAGATTTTTAATTGGATAATTTTGTATAAGATAAATTATATGAAGAAACAATTATGACAAACATAAAGAATAACTCACTAGAAGACAAGCCATGTGTAGATAAATAAGAATCCTTTATTGAGAGTCAAAAAGCTCCAGCTTAGTACAATTTAGTTCAACAACTAATTCCAAGGTACAACCCCTGATTCTTTATTAGAATGAGGTATTTATACTAAAAGAGGAGTTTTACAATTATTTCCTTATTGACTAGGCATGCTAAAAATATCTAAAATTAGAACCGAATTGAAGGATTCGATCTAGGAAGAATGCATTTTCGTTCTAGCCCTGTTCTGCTAGAATCTGTTGCTGAGTCACCTTTTTTTGTGGACATGCTGACAACTGACTGTTTTGCTAGAGTGATGTGCTGACAGGCTTTACTCCTTTTGATATTCTTCCAATTTCTCCCAATGCTATGAATTTGGATATGTTACCTTTATAGCGTTTCGGTAGATTTCATCTACCTCGTTGTATTTATTAAAGGCATGATTTACTGGAAAAACATCTTGAATTTCATTTTGAATAAAACAAATATTCCAAACTGCTTCATACGAAGATCTGCCAGTGGTTGATCCTTTCATTGAAGATGACACAACAATTGAAGTTTTCATCTTTTCTTGTAATCTTTGAAAATAATTTTTTTTGTCCATTAGCTTGTCATTCAACACAAAAATAGAAGCCAGTCCTTTACTAATTAATGACTCAATTCTTGACAGAAGCCTGTTAATGCAAAATTCCAGAGTATGGATTTTTTCTCCTAACTGTGTTACTATGTTCTTCCTAATAATAACCTTTTTTACTTCAAGGATTGTTTATGTTCTATCTTCCACTCCTAATTCTTCTAGCTCATATTTATCCTTAGAACTTGGAAACTTAATGATTTTGTTTGCTGTTGCAGGCATTGTTCCTAACTCATCATTTATTTCAGAAATATCTTTCTTGGATTTTTCTACTAGTTCTCTTTCTTCAAACATAATCTGGATGTAGGGCCAAATTTGTTTCATTTCATTGATGATGTTGTTCCAAATCATTTCTTTAATCTGAGCAAGGGGAGTACCAATGGAATTTTCATTTGATGACTTCTTCCAATTCTTTATCTAATTTTGGGCTCTCTAGAGTTCTATTGAATGATTTGTGTCAGACCTACTTTTAATGTCTTCTAGTTGCTTTATATTTTTCTCCAACATTTGAATTTCTTTAGATTGAAGTGACATCTTCTGAACTGCTTGGGTTAGTTTGATAGCATCTCCTTGAGTTCTTGTGGTAGGTTTGGATGAAAGCATATTAGTGATTGGAAGTTCTTGTAGAGGAACAATTGATTTCTTAGCTTCATCAATAAGTCTTTCTATATGAACTTCCATATGCCTTATCTATGAATTTTGTTCAATAATTATCTTCATCATATCTGGTTTCTGCTTCTTTGTCTCACTTATTTCCTTAGCCAAAGGGTCTTCAATTGTTGGGAGCTTGAGTTGTTTCTTGAGTGCAGCAATATGTTCATTTGTATTTTTGATTAATTCCTCCGGAACTTTAACATTTGCAAGGTCATAACCCAATCTAATTACTAGGTCTTCTAGTATTTTAATCCTAGAGTCTTTGGTATGTGAAGAAATCCTTTCCATGTCAAGCTATGATTGAATCGTGGCAACTGTAGCCTATAATCTAGACAATGTCATGGTAGTATCAGTAGCAAAGGAAAATATCATCTCTCTTGTTTGTTTCTGCATTTCCATCTAATCAATTAAATGCACATCCTTAATATCAAACTCAAGGGTGGCTTTCTTGTAATCTGCCTCTCCTTTAGGCTGAGTTACTTGAGCTTGGAAAAATTCCATGTTCATTCTTCCTTTCTCCGAATGAAAGGTAGTTAACAATCTGCTCTGTGTGCTAGATGTCTGTTTCCATAATTGATTATAGACATTGATCTTTAAAGCTTCATTCTTTATCTTGATTTCTTTGTAGATTTCCATTGTGCTTTTCTCAGGCTCGCTTGATGAAGATGCTTCTTTTTGTATGGTCTGCTACTGCTGAAATTGAGAAGGTGTCAAAGAATTAGGAGGATCTGTTGATTGCACCTCTCCTAATATAGTTGCAGGAATCTCCTTTGAAGTGCTAGGCTACTGCAGTTGTGAATCTTTGGTGAAGTTTAGACTTGAACTGATTTTTTCCTTTCTCCTATATATAAGTTTGAAACCTAAGTTGATAATGTCAGTTTCCATGGGAGACACTTATTCTCTATTTCTCTTTCCTATCTTTTCTTCTTGCAAGGAAGGTGTATTCACTAAAGAAGTAGAGACTTGCAGCTCCTATGATTGGTGTAGAGTATTTGGTAGCCATTCTTTTTTATTTTTGTATTTATCAATCATTGGTGTTGTTGTATGAAAGTAAGGTGTAGATTTGGTGTCCACCCTTAACTAAGAAATGATTCCAAAGGGTCATAACACCAAGTAAGACTTAAATCAAAATTCATGGTTTTTAATATCTTCTCTGCCTCTTCTCTTGCTGCCCTGCTATTACAAATAAACTGACTAACTTCAGTCTTTATTTTGAATTGTGATTTCTTTTTAGCAGATGTAAAGTGAATCTGGTCCATGTTTATCATCTGTTTGATATATTCAAGTACAAAAATCCTCACTGGGAGGTATTTGGGCACCTTGAAAGGTGGTAGTTCACAACCAAAAATTCTATTCTCAGTGTAATTCTCATAGAGATACCAACCTCCAATCTGTACCTATTGTTTAAGCTGCAATTTTTTTTGAATTTCTTCACTTATCCTTCTCTCAGTAGTGCCACTCAAAAGACTCATGGCAGGATGAACAAACATGTTTATGAATTGTTTAAATGAATATTGATTTTGTTCTTTCCTAACCATGGTAGTCGAAAAAAATACTGACTGATGTTCTCCTTTATCATCTAACTTATACAGTGACAAATTTAGATGATATCTTTGGAAGTATATGAACATATAGATCAGAACAGAAGTATATTTAAAAACCGCTTGAGTATCAAATTTAACAAACTGCTAGTGGATAGATTCTGGTAAAACCTGAGTGAAATTGAACACAATGGTGTGCTGGGCATCATTAGAAAATATTGATAGGAATCCAATAATGGCATAATTGATGCATTCACTAGAGTAATAGCCAGGTAAATAAGAAATCAAAGTGATAATTTGCCTGGCTCTTTTGGGAACATGGATGAAGGATAGGGAGGATTCTTTGTAGGCATAGGGGCATATTTTGAAAGGAATAATTCTAGGGTTTCAATGCCCTTGGTAAAATCTTGCTTTTGATATAATTAAACCAAGGCTTCATGAGAAAATGGAGTGTTATCTTTGACAGTTTGAGCTTGCATCATCTGCTCAATAGATTCAGGGGTTATGGTAAACAAAATTTGGCCCTAAGGGTTGACAATGGCTCTATGATCTAGGAGATAAGAAGTTTGACACTTTCTGACAAATTCTAGGAAATTGAAGGTGAGAGGAAATATGTAATAGGGGATTTTTCATTTCCATAGTTGAAGTTCATCGGTTTGGTCGACATATTTATCTTCTAACCAACAATATAATTTCAAAAGATCAATCCCACAATTGGTTTCATGAATCATATAGTCTCTATGGGATAAATGAAAATGGTGAATGTCAATAGAGGGAAAAATAAGATGGTTAACATCTTCCTGAGGTTTCTTTTGTTTAAGCGGCATACTGACAGAAATTTGACATTGGATTTTAAATTATAATAGAAGTACTGGGTTTTATAATGGAAAGAAGGTTTCTGACCAATATATGAAGAGGGGAAGTGCACTTGTGAATTGAAACACTGCTCGGACAGGCGATGTAGCTTTGATAATAAATGAAGTACATGTGATTGAAAATTGATATCAATTCTCGCTCTGTAGACTGTCATATGAAAACATGAAGTTTGTCGAGTGTTTGAAATACGTTTATAATAAACTTGTTTTCAACCGTTGATGGTGTGAGGCTAACAGGCAATTATAATAAATGAATAATGGGAATATGGAGGGAGATTATTTTATTCATTGATGTGAAGGTACATGGCAGCTGCGAGATGATAAAGTAGACAATGGTCAATGGTAAGTTGTTTTGGAGAGACAACCTTTGAAGGGGGGGTAGGGTTGTTTAAGGTTTTGATGGAGGGGGGGCCAAAATCTTGTGATGGTGACATGTAGCGGGTGGGTGGTATAGTAACACAACCTATTTTAGACCCCCTGCTAATAAAGGTCAGATGGTGGAGGGGCTATTAAATCATATACAGAGCATTGGATTAGTTTAAATGGTGGGGGATGAGCAGTAAACTAGTCAGATCTTAATGGCAGGACCCAAAGCCACATTAAAACTTTTATTCCAATGTTCATATGACGGGATATATGAGGTAAGTGATAATATGTCTACAGTATAACTTAGGATAGCTGTATGGTAGGGAGGTAGGGAGTGAAACATAATGTGTTCGGAATCAGTTATTGGGAAATAGAACTTAGGATAAAACTATGAGGGGAGTGTGTAATGAAGAAGGGAATTAGGGAAACGAATGTATAGGAGATAATAGTGTTGGAAGGGGATTTTTAGTGTAAGAATGGGAACATGACCTCCTTTAATGATTATTCCTTACGTATGGCATCAGATCAAGATGATGATGGTGCATTTTAGCTAGTAACCTTATGTATTCGAAAAACTTTTAAATGAAGCTTATTTTTCTTTTAGCTTGCCTAACATTTTATTCTGCCTTCTTTGTTTAAAGCAACTAACACCTAATATTTTGTTGATGTGGATGACTATCGTAATCAATTTTTCCTAACATTTTTAAAACCAACCTTTTTCTTTTGCATCAACATCCTACCTTAACATTTTCCAAATTCATAATTCTAATATACTAACTTATCAAAACTAGATATGTTACAACATCGACTCCATATGGGGACTGCTTCTCCCTATGGGATGCAGAGAGCACGTAGATCCAAGTGCCTTCACCTTGGGCTATGGAGTCTTTGCTGCAAAAGATACTCACTTGCATATTTTGAAATAAAACCCTCTGAATATTTACATATGGTGGATGAAATGAGAAACTAATACTGAATGTAGTGTTTCAAGTATTTCCCATTGACTGGAAATGAGGAATACTCTCCTTCCAGATTCTGCAATATAAATGTGTTGCCTCCTTTGAATTCTGCAATGCTGAATCGACCAAACTAGAGATTGTCAAATTTCCGATGCTTACCTTTGTCTTCTCTTCTTGAATCCCATTTGAGCACAAGATCACCCTTTCTAAAATTTCTTTCCCTTGCCTTTGTATCAAAAATGTTCTTCATTTTGTTTTGATACTTCTTCAGCTAATACTGAATTTCATCTCTATCTTCACTTAGCTCAATGATTTGATTTATTCTCCTTGAAAAATCATCCTTTTCTTCATAAGATTCTTGAAGAAATTTCATTACAGGTAAAGCTAAATGAGTCGGAAAAATAGCTTCCTTACCATAAACCAATTGAAAAGGAGACTTGCATGTTGACGTTTTAGGAGAAACTCTGTTTGCTCAAATAACATGGATCAAATGTGCATCCCAGCTCCTTTTGTGAACTTCAAGAGTCTTCTTTATAACCTTAACTAAGCTCTTGCTGGAAGATTCTACCAACCCATGACCTTGTGGATAGTAAGGTGAATAATCATGCAAGAAAGTTGAATATTTTTTACAAAATTTAATCATTTTTACACTGCTGAAAGCTGCTGCATTATCTGTTACAATTTTTTGAGGACATCCAAACCTTGATAAAATATTTTCCTCAAGAAACTTAATTACAATAGTATCAGTAGAATTCTTTATAGGTATGGCTTCCACATACTTGGTAAAATAACCAGTAGCAGTTAAAATCCATCTATGTTGGTTGCTTGATGGTGGATGGATTTTGCCAATGAAGACTAACCCCCACTGTAGGAAAGGAGATTGAACTGAAACTAGAACTAAAGAAGTGATGACAACTTTTGTTTTCCTGCAAAACGTTGGCATGGCACACAACTTTTTACCCTTGATGCAAATTCTTTGAAAAGTGAAGGCAAATAAAAACCTGCCTTCAAAATCTTTTAGGTTGTTTCTCTCCAAGAATAATGTCCACCACAAAACCCTGCATTCAGTTGATGTGTTATTTACTCTATTTCATTTTCAATTAGATAGAGAAGAAGGATGTTTAAAGGATCTTTCCAATACAGGTTTGCGTTGGTGATGCAATATTAAATTGATTTAGTTTTAAATCTTTGCGTTGTTTCAAACTAATATCAGTTGGACATTGAAAATCTCTAAGGAATTGAACAATATCAAAAATACCAACCAGAAAGAAGATATTTATGATCTATATGAAAAAGAATATTCTGACCTGAAGGAGGAGGTTCTTGTGGATTCTCTCCTTCTATATAAAGAAGAGGTTCTTATCATTTCTCTCTTAATATGGAGGAAGGTTCTTGTGGATTCTTCCTAGGTGACATTTTAGCAACCAAATTAATTCCCAGTACTTTGTAATTGGATTCAACCTTGGCTAAACTTTGTCCCTTCACAAGATTTGTAGTTTTGATGTCAAGGTCAAATTCAAGGATTTTAGCAATCCATATTCCCCTTTTCCCATCAGTATCTGGCTGAGTTAAAACAACATTCACAGCATTACTAGAAGCATATGAAGTAATGTGTGAATGCAGCACATAAGTTTTGAAAGCTTTGAGGGCTTGAAGAAGGGCATAGACTTATTTCTCCATGATGTCATATCTAAAATCAGCATCCCTCATGACTTTGGAAAAGAATGCTATGGGATTATCATCACCATTGATGTTTTACTGTAGGAGTACAAGAACTAAAGTGCTTTCGGATGCAAAAGAGAATATGCTGAAAGGTAGAGAAGACTAGCTGATGTAGGGGCTTTAGAAATAACTTTTTTGATTTTGTCAAAAGAAAACCTGGAAGAAACTATCCATTTTACTTCATTATTTTTCTGAATACCGTTAATTACATCCTTTACTATCTCTATATAATTAGGAATAAATCTTCTAAGGAAATTAATTTTTCCGAGGAAAATTTGTATTTCCTTCTTATTTCTTGGTAGAGGTAATGTTTGAATGGCTGATACTCTTTTTGGGTCAATTATGACTCCATCCTTTGAGATAATATGCCCTAGTAATTTCCCTTCCTTGACAGCAAATAGATATTTCTTAGGATTAAGGGAGATACCAAATTTCCTACATCCGTCAAAAACCTTGCTCAAGTGCTTTAAATGATTTTCATAAGAATAAAAAAAGATAGTTAAATCATCTAAATATATAATGGTGAATTCAAGAGTTTTGACCATAAATGCTAGGTCCATGGCTCTTTGAAAAGTAGCCACAGCATTGGTCAATCCAAATGGCATCTAGGCATATATAAATGTACCTCAAGGAGTGACAAATACAATTTTATCTTGATCCACTTTGGTCACCATGATTTGGTTATAACCTGAATAACCATCAATCATAGATATCCTACTAGATCTTGAAACCTTTTGAAGTAAATGATCCATTTTGGGTAATGGATAATTATATTTTAAGGACGACTTATTCAAATTTCAGAAATCTACACAGAGCCTAATCTCCCCATTTTTCATTCTAACTAGAACTAAGATAGCTACCCAATTTGAATACCTGAAAGGTAGAATAATATGAGCATCGAGTTTTTTTTAGTTCTTTCTCAATAGTTGGGAGTAATATGGGATTGATTCTCCTTAATTTTTGTTGAAAGGGTTTTGCATCTGGTTTGAAGGGGATTTTATGTTCAATCAAAGTTGTGTCATAGGTTTTTAAATTACTATAAGACCAGGAAAACACATCTTTATATTTTTTAAGAAGATTCTAATATGAACTTTTGCATCCAAAGGTAGGGTTGATGATAGCTTGATATTTCTAACATCCTCTGTTGTCCCAATATTACATTATTCAACTTCCTCATCAAGTGTTTTATACATAGGCTTCTTAAAGACATCATTATCATAAAAAATATTCTCTAATGGAATCAATCCTTTAGGAATAAAATTATTGGACAATTGTATGATTTCATGATCAAGAATTTTTTACTTAAGGGGTTTATCAAAATATTGGTGAATTGTTTCATGGACCTCTTTTTGATCTTCCTCAATCTGCATGTTTGAAAATTCTTCAATGACTTGAAGAAAGGATTTTAGTTTTTCATAATCTTCAAAAACCTGCTAACATTTTAAATTGCGAGGTATTGATGGTCTATATTTAACCTGGGTATGATATTCTAACAGTGTTGGTTGAGGAATTTTAAAGGAAATGGCTGAAACAACGAGTGAATCTGCATGGATGTTTCAATCTCTAGGAATTACAGTAATGTTGAAACCTAAAAAAAAAATTCAATGACATCCCAAACTTCATTCCTATAGGATATTAGACTGGGTTGTTTGGTTTGACAAAGGTTTCTAACTTATTTTACAATAAGTTCATATTTGAAAACACAACCAAGTTATGCACCTTTAATTATTTAGCCATCTGAAGACCAAGCAGAAAAGCTTCATACTCAGCCACGTTATTAGTTACTTCAAATTCTAGTTTACATGACTGAGTAATATTTTCTTTATTTGGTGATATTAAAACAATTCCTGCTCTTGCTCCATCCTTTGAGAAAGAACCATCAAAGTAAAGTTTTCAAATATCAATTTTTTCAATTTCTAGTTTAGAAACAATATTTTGAAAGTTTGATGAATTTTGTGGGGATAATTGAAAGCGACTGAAGTCTTGATCAATAGCATAAACAGGGGAATTCCTTTCTTGATCAGCTCTACAAACAGCGTGAAGGAATATAAATTCCCTATATAACCTCAATTGTTCACCACCAAAAACTGGAATAGTTGCATAAGACATGTCCATCTGTAGAGATCCTCCAAGTTTGGCACAACATGATCTAGAAAGAAGCATGCCAAATTTAGGTGGGATGTCAATGACAACAATGTCTAAGACTATACTTTTAACAAGAATTTGAGCCAAGGTGACAACTAGGTCTTTAACCAATCCTACGCAAGGTACTTTCTTGGAATTGAATGTGTAAAGGCCATGATAAGATCGTGTGACCTGTAACTGCAACTGGTCCATAATTACCTCAGACATAAGGTTATGTGATGCACGAGAATCCAGCATACAATTATATAACAAATAATCATGAGCTTTGATAGTTACATAGAATAATGGAACAATCTCATCAATTATGTCAGAACTAGGACCAAAAACCACAAAAGTTTTTCATCCTGCAAACTAATAACATCTCCTTCAGCATCAACACTCGAAGATTGGATCCATTTTGACACTTGGTTTTTGTAACCAGGATTCCTAGAAAGTTCAGCCAGGGGAATGGGAATCTTGACTCTTTCCAACTCTCTTTCAATATGGAAAGCTGGCATAATAGCTTTATCATGTGAAAGATTTTTAGTTGAGGAATTTGTAGTTTGAGGCGTTGAGGTCTGGGTCTGAATAGACTTTGCTGCAGGTTCTATGATGGAATCATCCTTAGGAGGTATACCAAGGTCTACTCTTCGTCTCAGATCATATCTTTTATGTAACTGTATAATAAGGAATTCAGAGAAAGCTTGATATTTGGAGAGTTGAGTGTCTTCTTGTTATTGTTCCAAAGATTGAGATAAAGATGATGGGACAGTGACCATTTGTACTAGTGAAGAATCAACAACATTGATATGTTCACTAATTACATGAATTGTATCTTGTGGTTGTTGATCATCAATCATCAAAGGAGGTTGAATATGTGAATCTAGTCTTTGAATAATTTGAAGCGAGGAGCTCTACGTTGTTGATTCTGATTTTGATTTTGATGTTGAGGTCTGACAACAACTTGTTGAGAAATTCTGGGTTGTGTTTCAATTTTGGAGATCCTATTAGACAAATTTCTAAGTAAAGATGTGTTTTCATCAATTTTTTTATCCTCAAATTTGGATTTAGAAGAGGATGATTCATCAAGTTTAGCTTTTCATTTTCTTTTCTCTTTCTCTTCTCTAGCTTTGATTTTACTAGAAGCTGACCTATTAGCTTCTACCTCAATGGCATTGTGTTTGCATATCCTGTAATGTATTAGAAACTCTTTCCCTCAGCATAACCACAAAGTCATCATCAAATTCTTTGGAAAATTTGACTTTTGCAGCTGCTACAGGTGGTTTGCAGTCAGTAGGCATTTTGTGGTAGAGTTTATTAAATATTTTAAAAAATTCGACAACCGGTTCACCAGGATTCCTCTTTAGTTCTTCAAATTCAGTGAGATAATGGAAAACACCATTCTTTACCCCCCATTGGTTTTTAAATATGTAAATGAGTTCATTCGAATTCTGAATTGAATTAGCAGCAAGTTGTCTAAGCTAAACTCAGACATTTCCCTCTAAGGATTGTACAAAAAGTCTCATGTAGACATTTTCTTCTTCTCTGTTCATATTGTCAGCAAAGTCTAGGAAGGCTGAAATCTAATCTTCAACTAAGGGGAGTGTTTCTCCATTGAATCTAGGTAAATGTTCAAGGTAACCATCAGGAAAATTACCCAAATTATGAGGAAGGACTAATGTCGCATATCTTTCCTACACAATAGGATAAAATGCCATAATAGCAGGGGGAGTATGTGGTGTATGAGTTGATGATCCAGATAATGATGATGAAGATCTAGGTGATGATAGAGGGGGTGAGCTACTATGTGGAGGTGAATTAGAAGGAGATAAAGAAGGTGGAGACTTCCTGAATGATTTTAAAGGAGTTTTAATCACCAACTTATGGACCTGAGAATGAATATCCTCTTTAGTTTCAAAGAGTGGATTTGAATATATAACAAAGGATTCTTCATGTTACTTAGAAGTAGAAGATTCTGGTGGTTTAGAGGTGGAATTAAATGAATAAGTGGTGGGGGATATAAATTCTGTAGGTTTGTATTCAGGTAGATGAACACCCAGATCAGACTCAGATTTAGGTGATCTCGGTGGAAGTGGGGGTTCTGGATGAGTTTCAAGTGAATGAATATGGAAAGCTGATTTGAAATCAAATTCTCTATCCAAAAGTTCAGCAACCCTAGGAGATAGGTGCATGTACTCTGGATTGGATGGAATGTTACTATAAGGGTCAAATTGTAATATGTCTTCAGATTGCAAGGATGGAGTAGAAGAAGATAGTTTATTTCTTCTCCTATAACTAGCCTTTCTCACAAGTCTTTCTGGATTTAACAGAGGACTAACTATGTCAAATTCATAATGGGATCTAATGTGCTTAGAAGGTGCCAGTTTGATATAATGGAGTTTCCAGGTGAAATATTTTGACCAATGATCTAGCTTTTATTCACCTTAAAGGAAAGAGGAATTTCATTGTCCCAGAGAAAATTTTGTTTCGTTGGCAACGACCTCAATTTGATGTTGTCCTTTGAGATAATCCTAAGTCATTTGGTTATGCGAAAGCATCTTGAAAGTGTTGTGGTTTTAATTTTGTGGATGAGCAGTGAGCAGTTGATTAAAATAGGTGTTTCTATAACTTAAAAAATATTAAATATAAAAGGGTTGTTTTTTATTTGCACATAGTAATTTAAATTTGATGTGTAATGATTTTTAGAAGAAAAAGGAAATGTAAATGATCATTTACTTGGACAGAATACTTAAACATTTACAAGAATAAATCATTAAAACTGTGTTTCAATTATCAACATAATAAAACCAAATTATAGTAGAAACCTAATGCACTTTAACATTCAAGAGGAAGTAATAGAGCAAACAACCATGTAATTTTGTCTCTTAATTAAATTACAATTCACAATGAATTAAAAATGAAATTGATACTCAATTAAGATTTTTAATTGCATAACTATGTATAAGATAAATTATATGAAGAAACAATTATGACAAACACAAAGAAGAACTCACTAGAAGAAAAGCCATGTGTCGATAACTTAGAATCCTTTATTGACATTCAAAAAGCTCCAACTTAGTACAATTCTATTCAAAAACTAATTCCAAGGTGCAATCCCTGATTCTTTATAAGAATGAGGTATTTATCAGAAAGAGGAGTTTTACAATTAATGCCTTATTGACTAGGCATGCTAAAATATCTAAAATTAAAACTAAATTGAAGGATTCAATATGGGAAGAATGCATCTACATTCTGGCCCTGTTCTATTGGAATCTGTTGCTGAGTCACCCTTTTTTGTGGATATGTTGTCAATTAACTGTTGTGCTGGAGTGATGTGCTGGAAGGCTTTACTCCTTTTGATATTCTTCGAATTTCTCCCAATGCTCTAAATTTCGAATTGTTACCTTTATAACCTTTCAGTAGATTTCATCTACCTCAGTGTATTTAGTAAAGGTACACTTTACTAGAAAACATCTTGAATTTCATTTTGAATCAAACAAATATTCCCAATTGCTTCATACAAAGCTCTACCAGTGATGGATCCTTTCATTGACGATGATGTAAAAATTGAAGTTTTCGTATTTTCCTGTAATCTTTGAAAATAATATGCTCTGTCCACCAACTTGTCATTCAACACAAAAATAAAAGGCAGTCCTTTATTAATTAATGCCTCAATTCTTGACAGAGACCTCTTAATGCCAAATTCTAGAGTATGGAATTATTCTTCTAACTGTGTTACTAAGTTCTTCTTAGTAAGAACCTTTTTTACTTCAAGGATTGTTTATGTTTTGTCTTCCACTCCCAATTATTCTAGATCATATTTATCCTTAGAATATAGAAACTTAATGATTTTGTTTGCTGTTGTAGGCATTGTTTCTAACTGATCATTTATTTCAGAAATAGCTTTGTTGGATTTCTCTACCAGTTCTCTTTCTTCAAAAATAATCTGGATGCAGGGCCAAATTTGTTTCATTTCATTGATGATGTTGTTCCAAATGATTTCTTTAACCTAAGCAAGGGGAGTACTAATGGAATTTTCATTTGCTGACTTCTTCCAATTCTCTAGATCCAAGTTTGGGTTCTCTAGAGTTCTATTGAATGATTGGTGTCAGACCTACTTTTAATGTCTTCCAATTGATTTACCATTTTCTCCAACATTTGAAATTCTTCAGATTGAAGTGACATCTTTTGAACTGCTTGGGCTAGTTCAATAACATCTCCTTGAGTGCTTGTGGTAGGTTTGGATGAAGGCATATTAGTGATTGGAAGTTCTTGTAGAGGAATAACTGGTTTCTTAGCTTCACCAATAAGTCTTTCTATCTGAACTTCCATCCACTTTATCTGTGAATCTTTCTCAATAATGATCGTCATCATATCCGTTTTTTGGTTCTCTGTCTCACTTATCTCCTTAGCCAAAGGGTCTTCAATTGCTGGGAGCTTGAGTTGTTTCCTGAGTGAAGCAATATGTTGATTTTTCTTTCTGATTAATTCCTCTGCAACTTTAACATTTGCAGGGTCATAACCTAATCTAATTACCAGGTCTTCTAGTGTTTTAATCCTAGAGTCTTTAGCATGAGAAGAAATCCTTTCCATGTCAAGTTGTGATCGAGCGGTGACAACTGTATCCTATAATATAGACAATGTCATGGTAGTATTAATAGGAGAGGAAAATATCATCTCTCCTATCCTATTGTGCATTTCCATCTGATCAATTAAATGTACATCCTTAATATCAAACTCAAGGGTGGCTTTCTTGTAATCTTCCTCTCCTTTAGGCTTAGGTACTTGATCTTGGAAAAATTCCATGTGCCTTCTTCCTTTCTCTGAATCAATGACAGTTAACAATCTGTTCTATGTGCTAGATGGTTTTTTCTAGAATTGATTATAGAAATTGATCTTTAAAGATTCATTCGTTAGCTTGATTTCTTTTTATATTTCTATTGTGCTTTTCTCAGGCTTGCTTGATTAAGGTACTTCTTTCTATATGATCTGATGTTGCTGAATTTTAGAAGGCGTTGAAGAATCAGGAGGATCCGTTGATTGCTCCTCTCCTAATATAGTTGCGGGAATCTCCTTTGAAGTGCTAGGCTGCTGCTGTTGTGAATCTTTGGTGAAGTTCATCCTTGAATTGAGTTTTTCCTTTTTCTTATATATAAGTTTGAAACCTGAGTTGATAATGTAAGTTTCCATGGGAGACACTTCTTTATTTCTCTTTCCTGTCTTTTCTTCTTGTAGGGAAGGTGTATTCACTAAAGAAGTAGAGACTTGTTGCTCCTCTGATTCCTGTAGAGTATTTGGTAGCCATTCTTTTTTATTTTTGTATTTATCAATCCTTAGACTTGCTCTATGAAAGTAAGGTGTAGATTTGGGGTCCACTCTTAACTTAGAAATTATTCCTAAAGGGTCATAAGACCAAGTAAAACTCAAATCAAAATTCATGGTTTTCAGTATCTTCTCTACCACTTCTCCTACTACCCTACTATTACAAATAAACTAACCAACCTGAGTCTTTATTCTGAATTGTGTTTTCTTTTTGGTAGATGTAAAGTGAATGTAGTCCATGTTTATCATCTGTCTAATATATTCAAGTGCAAAAATACTCATTGGGAGGTATTTGGGAAACTTGAAAGGTCGTAGTTCGCAACCAAAAATTCTAATCTCAGTCTAATTCTCATACAGATACCAATCTTAACTTTGTACCTACTGTGTAAGCTACAAAATTTTCTGAATTTCTTCACTTCTCCTGCTCTCAGTAGTGCCACTCAAAAGACTCATGGAAGGATGAACAAACATGTCTATGAATTGTTTAAATGAATATTCATTTTGTTCTTTCCTGACCATGGTATTACAAAATATTACTTATTGTTGTTCTCCTTTATCATCTAACTTATAGAATGACAAATTTATATGATCTCCTTTGAAGTATATGAAAATATAGATCAGAACAAAAATATATTTAAAAACATCTTGAGTATCAAAGCTAACAAACTACTGATGGATAGATTCTACTAAAAACTGACTGAAATTAAACATAATCGTGGGCTAGGCATCATTAGAAAATATTGACAGGAATCCATTAATGGCATCATTGACCCATTCATTAGAGTAATAGCGAAGTAAATAAGAAATCAAAGTGATAATTTGCTTCGCTCTTTCTGGGAACATCGATGAATCATATGGAGGATTATTTTTAGGCATAGGGGCATCTTTTGAAAGGAATAATTCCAAGGTTTCATCTCTCTTGGTAAAATCTAGTTTTTGATATAATCTAACCAAGGCTTCATGAGAAAATGGAGTGCCATCTTTGACAGTTGGAGCTTGCATCATCTGGTTAATAGATCTAGGGGTTATGGTAAACAAATTTTGGCCCTTAGGGTTGGCAATAGCTCTCTAACATAGGAGATAAGAATCTTGATAGTTTCTGACAAATTTTGGGACACTAAAGGTGAGAGGAAAGATGTAATAGAAGAGGTCTAATTTCCATAGTTGAAGTTCATCAGTTTGGTCGAACTATTTATCTTCTAACCAACAGTATAATTCAAAAAGATCAATCTCACAATTGGTTTTGTGAATCATATTGTCTTTATGGGCTAATGGAAAATGATGAATGTCAATAGAGGGGAAAATGAGAGGGTTGACATCTTGCTAAGGTTTGTTTTTATTTTGGAGGCATACTGACAAAAATTTGATAGTGGATTTTAAATTGTAACATAAGAACTAAATTTTATAATGGAAAGAAGGTTTCTGACCAATATATGAAGAGGGGAAGTGTACTTGTGAATTCAGACGCTGATCGTATATGTGATGTAGATTTGAGAATCAATGAAGTACCTGTGATCGAAAATTGACAACAATTCTGGCTCTATAGGCTGTAGTATGAAAACAAGAAGTTCACAGAGGGTTTGAAATGGGTTTATAATAAACTTGTTTTCAACCATTGGTGGCACAGGGTTAACGTGAAATTTTAATAAATGAATAATGGGAATATGGAGGGAGATCATTTTATTCATTGATGAGAATGTACGTGGTAGCGGTGGGATGACAAAGTAGACAATAGTCAATGGTAAGTTGTTTTGGAGAAACAACCTTCAGAGGGGGGTAGGGTTGTTTACGGTTTTGATGGAGGGGGGTCCGAAATCTTGTGATGGTGACACGTAGCAGGTGCGTGGTATAGTAATACAACCTATTTTGGACCCCCACTACTGATAAAGGTCGGGCGGCTGAGGGGGTTTGAAATCAGATATGAATCATTGGATCAGTTTAATCTGTCGGGGATGAGTAGTAAACTAGTCAAATTTTAATGGCGGGACTCGAAGCCACATTAAAACTTTTATTCCAATGTTCCTATGATGGGATTGTGAGGTAAACGATAATATGTTGGGAGTATAAGTTAGGAACGTTATATGGTAGGGAGGTAGGGAGTGAAACATAATGTGTAAGGAATCAATTATTGGGAAATAGAACTTAGGATAAAACTATGAGGGGAGTGTGTAATGAAGAATGGAATTAGGGAAATGAATGTATAGGAGATAATAATGTTGGAGGGGGATTTTTAGCATAAGAATGCCCTAAAATGCCTTTGTAGCATTCTGGAGCCATTGGAACATGTTTCAGAGTTGTTTGAGCATTGTAAAGTGATGGATTCACACTTTTGAGCATAATAAAGAGGGCCAATCCATTGGAAACTTGACCAAGGAGACGTAGCCCAGACGGGGTGAACTACTTCATCATCTGTTTTTATGATACTGTTTTCTTGACTTTCATGTCTATTATATGTTGTTGTTCAGTCATTTGTTTATGTTAATTTGTACATGAAATTTACATAAAAACATTCAAAAATGCATGTTAAAACTTACAATTAACCTAATGAATCATTAAGCACTTTTACATATTCTGAAGAGGAATTTAGCACAACGAAACTAATTTTCCCATTCAGATCAAGTTTGGTATCAAAGATTCTAGTTTTATTTGTGCAATGAGGATTTAACTGTTTGCAAGTGAATTTTATTCTTACAAGGTTGAAGCTCAAGAGAGGAGAAGGAAGTCTTGTTGAAGGTTCTGAAGTTGGGTCAAGGAGAACGAGTGCAATATTTCCACAATCGCCACTGCCAGTTCTACATGACATTGCAGTTGAAGCTCCAATAAGTATGTCACATGAAGGAGAAAATAAAAATATGTTAGAGGATGAGAAGGTTTTTAGGAAGGCTTTCATTGACATGACAGAGATGGTGAAAGTCCTCTATGAAGAGAGGAACACAAAACTGCAGGGTGAAATCTCCAAACCTCCAAAAGGAGAAGGTTCTTCAGGAGGAGGAGATAATATAAATGGAGGTAAACATCCACCAACTCCACCATCATATTCATCTTCATCTTCATAGGAATATTCATCCTCTTCCACTAATACAACCCTTACTCATACTCATCAACATACCTCTAAAGGAATTGGTAAAACAACGCTGTTAAAATTTGATGTTAAATTTGAACCGCCCATGTATAATGGTGAAGTGAATGTAGAGAAGATTTACAATTGGGTTTTTGGTTGGAGGTCTATTGCAGAATTCAAAATCTTCAAGATGATGATACAAATATTCAGCTAGCTTCCTTGAGACTAGAGGGTGCAACACTAATATGGTGCAAATCCAAGACACAAGAAGAGATAAAAAACATGGTATGATCTCAATTTCTTGGTCTGATTTCATTACTACAATTAAAAGACAATTTTACACTCTAGAATATATGCATAAAGCCATCATGAATTGGCAAAACTTTAGACAAATTAAAGGTCAAAATGTGTAAGATTACACCCAAGAATTTAGAAGGTCTCTAATGTTAGGTGTATATTTGCAATCACAAGGCACGTTGTTGAAGTATATAGTGGGTTTACAAATTTAACTTAGGCATACTATCCTTATGCTTAATCCCAATAGTCTAGATGAGGTTTGCGTGCAAGCTGCTCATCTTGAGGCAAGAGGGAAAAATACTTGAGAAGAGGGTAGTAAAAATCCATTTAAGGGTAAAGTAAAAGAAAAGGGTTTTAAAGGGAAAGGAAAGAAAAATGAATCCATTGAGAAGGAAGGGGAGAAAATAACATGCAAACATTGTTCCAAAGAGGGTCATGATGAAGATCATTGTTCGATGTTTCGTCCTGAGATGAAACCAAATAAATTTAACAACAAGGGAAAACAAAAGACAACTACAACCACTCAACAAGATTTTGGATCTGATTCAGGTGATGAAACTAAAATTACAGCCATAGGTATGAAAGGAAAAAAAATCCATTGCTAGCACTAGTACTTCAAATTTACACAATGAAACTCCATATGAAATGTAGAGGATAGAAATTTTTCACATAAGGGTAATCTCAAAACATAGAAAAATTGATACTCTTTTTTATCGTGGCTCTCAAGCCAATCTCATCTCTGAAAAATTTGTCAAAAGTTTAAACTTGGAAACCATTCCACATCATAAGACATATCCATTAGGATGGGTGTGTGACAATGCAGAATTGCAAGTAACTAGAAAGTGTAGACAGAAATTCACCATTACTGCAAATTTCATAGATGAAGAGGAACTTTATGTTATGCCATTAGACACGTGTGGTATAGTTTTGGGCAACTTGTATCTCTATGAAAGAAAATATACCTTCACAAACATGAAAGAAAATACAATTTGTTCAAAGATGGAGTAGAATACATTGTAAGATCCCATAGCAAGAAACTAAATCTTTCACTTGTAAATGTGGGGAAAATGAAAAGACTAGTGACTTCTAGCAAGAATTTTGTGCTTCTAATGATCAAACAAAAAATTGATATTGATAATGAAGTGTTTCAAGGTTGTGACTCAAGTTTGAAATATGAATTAGTTGATGTTGTTAACCAACATGATGAGATGTTTTAGGAGCTGACAGGATTGACTCCCAAGAGAGGAATTGAACATGAAATATAGTTACATCAAGATTGCCCTCTTCCTAACATTGGCATGTACACAATATCAGTGATGGAAATTGTAGAAATTAAAAAACAAATTCAAGGGATCATCAGGCCAAGTTCTTCACCATGTGGGTTACCTATTGTTTTGGTGCCAAAGAAGGATGGACCATGTCACATGTGTGTGGACTTCTGCGCATTGAACAAGATTGTGGTAAAGAACCATTACCCACTGCCTAGAATAGATTATTTACTTGATTAATTGAAATATTAAAAGTATTTTATTAAGTTAGACTTAAGGAGTGGCTACCATCAAATTAGAATTGCTGAAGGAGAAATTTGGAAGACATCATTCAAGACAAAACAAGGTTTGTTTGAATGGCTAGTTATACCTTTTGATTTATGTAATGCTCCTGCTACATTCATGCATGTGATGAATGATGTGTTGAGGGTATTTATTAATGATTTTTTTATAGTCTACTTAGATGACATCTTAATTTTTAGTAAATGTCGTGATGAACATGTCATGGATGTGAGAAAAGTACTTGATGTCTTAAAGAAGGAACAGTTGTATTTAAAGATGTCAAAGTGTGAGTTTGGAAAAACTTCTTTAGTTTAATTGGGTCATATTGTTGGAGGAGGTGAGATGAAAATAGATCCCTCCAAGAATTATGTCATTTGGAATTGGCCAAGGCCCAATATAGTTACTAAGGTAAGAATTCTTTTGGGAGCAACCCAGTATTGGAGGAAATTCATTGCTAATGTTTCTTCCATAGCATCTCCTTTGCATGCCTTGACTAGTGTGAAAAAGGATTTTCAGTGGGGAGGAAAGCAAAAAAAGGCCTTTGATGCATTGAAGGAAAAGATCAATTAAGCCCCAGTACTTGCACTTCCGGATTTGAGACAATCATCTGAGATCCAAACTTATACTAGTGACTACGCCATGGGTGCAGTCCTCATGCAACATGGTAAGCCTATCTATTTTATTTGGAAACTTTAAATGGTGTAGTCATTAATTATCCTACGTATGACAAGGAATTGTATGTGATATCTATGATAACCCTATTTTTTTATTTTTTTAGTTTGATTGGTAATTATGGATAGGGTTTTTAAGTGTAGGTTCACGTGACACTTATTATAAGGTCCATTCAACGTTCAATAGGGTCATCATAATAAGAAAAGGTCACCACTCCATCCATTTTTGAGGTCATCATTTCATGTTAGGTTGGTATAACACTTTTATAAACTTTCACAGCAAACACAGTTACAAAAACAAAGAATTTGTTATGGAAGTCCTTGACACTTCTGTAGCAAAATGGTCCTCTTCAACACTTATCTTGCTACAAAAGTTTGTTGTTCTATAATGATTTTATTGAAAATGATTGTTAGTGATGCCGAATGTACTGAGTCATTATGCCTCTTGATTCCCCTGTCTTCCACTCCTTTTTATTCGCTTTAACCTCTCCCTTTCCCTTTATACCATCTTCTCTTATAAAAAAAATTCATAAGTGTTGTCATAGATCAGGGTTCACGCTGTCAAAATAGGTTTAGTTTTGGTCTAGGCGAGGTATAGGTGTTCTAAATTTGGTGTGCAGTTGAAAAGGAACTAACTCACAAGCAACTCTCCACATGTTAGCAAGCATGGCCACCAGAAAACACTACAAAGGAGGGGTTGTAGTGTGTTATGAGCCCACATACATGAAACTACTTGAAGAACACCCATCCTTTATACAGTCATTCATCAACATGGGGTGTCTTTGATTTTGTCAAAAATTGTAGCGTTTTAATGTGCAAATCACCAAGGACTTTGCTCTCAATTTCACAGGGGTTGGAACGAAAGTGGGCATCATAAGTTTGAAAGTCTCTCCAGACATCATTGTTCATGCTACTAAAATATCAAGGTTATGGGAAACATGGTTTAAAGCTCAAAAGTTCCAGCTACAGTATTGAGATGAATTATTGAAGGAAGAACATCAAGGGATTGAATTGACAGTGGGAATCCCCAAAACTTGTCTTAAAGAAAAGTATTCCAAGTTGTTGATGGTTATGAAGAAGTATTTGACATGTGAGGGAAGGTTCTATATGGTGTACCAATACCACTTCAGGTTTCTTCTCCACTTCACAGGTAAACAGTCCTTATATATTCCTTTTTATCGCTTTAGAAGTTTAGGAAATATGGATGACAAGGTGCAAGCTAAACCAAATGCAAGCAGTACCTCTATTTTTCAACATGGCCTTATCAAATTGTTAGTAGTTGAAGAGCTAAATAGATTGAACAAGGATTGGCTTACCTTTTTGTTCACAAATGGATATGAACTAGATGTTGCTAACACCTTTAGAAAGACTCCAAAATCCAAATCTACAACCCCTAAATGAAGGCAACAACCTAGAAGAGGGCAGCAAACTAGAGTAGGACAAAAGTCAGTGATAGAGAAACAACCTATAATTGAAGCTTCTACAAGTACTAAAAGGAGAATGAAAAGAAGACAAAAGAAAGAACAAGAAGAGAGTGCAAAGAAGGGAATATTGACTGACATCCTAGAAGCTATAGACATTTAAGAAAGCCCAGTTGAGCAACCTGTAGAAGTGACCCCAATTGAAACCAAGAAGAAAAGTAAGGGAGGAAACAAATTAGATTTTACTCAAGAAGAACATCATTCCATTTGTAGGCCAAAGAAACTTTTCACAAGATCAATGAAGCAAGTTGAGAAGATACCTGAAGAACCATTGACATAAACAAAGCTATCAAAGAAACCATCAAAGAAAGAGAAAGGCAAGGAGGTTGTTCAAGAAAAAAGTGAAATAGAAGTCCTACAAGAATAGTTAAGGGAGGCGAGACAAGAAGTGATCAAGACCAAGATAGAGTTTGATGAATACCAAAATGAAGTGTTAAATAAAATAGATTTTTATGATGAAATTGCAGACAAGTCTAAGAAGATGATAGAAAGGACTTTGGCTTTATGCAGGATGTTGGAACATATGTATAAAAGAAATAGATCATTACAGGTAGATAGGAAAATCCTACAAGGGAAAGTTACATCACTAGAAGGTGAAATTGAAATGATACAGGATGAACTCAAGAAGAGAAACCTCAGGATTGTTGTTGAAGTAAGTGCTACTCCATGATATGGAAAACTATTTAATTTTTGTCTTTAATATACCTATTTCAGTTCACTCAACCATATGTATAGTCAGCATGATATTAGAAGTCATAAGGAGGCATTAACATCATGGAAACTTGAAAAAATAAAAAAATTGGAACTTTCATAGCAACTGCCCATATTGAAGCCAAGATTTTGCTACAAAATTGTTGTGGCATTCCATGGGTGGTAAGGATGGTCCGAATTTCAGAAAAGGTCATCCTAAAGGCCTATGTTTAGCTCATAAACGTCAACAAAGACCTTAAAACCAAAGATGGAGGAAAAAGGTAGCATACGAGTGTTTTTCAAAGTTTCTACCGAAGTTTGCTATGAAACTGTTGAAAACATTGTTTCACTACGAAATCATGACAAAATGTTGTTTTTTGCTTTTTTGAAGATTTTTTATATCATACATACAAGATCTAGGTGGATTTTAGTTGATAAAGTGTGTCCATGTCATCATGATAAACTCCTATTTTTCACCCTCCCAAGTCAGCAAATAGCCACATCTACAAAATAGCTAGCTCATCAAGAGATTTAGCAAAAATGGATATTAAATTGATGTCTATCAAGAATTTGAAGATTTAATGACACTCAAATAAATCTATCATGCAGTTGGCTTCAGTTATCTACATCAACAAAAGTGGTTATGGTTTTAAAAATAGTAGAGTCCTAGTTGAGTTTGAACTATTATAAAATAGAAAATCCCTATGAGGACACTGTTAGTTAAAAGAAAAGTAGGAATAGGTCTCTAAAATAATGGATTGAATTTGGCCCAGTTGACAAGATATTTAAAGAGATCTTTTCTCTATAAATAAGTAGGTTTTCAACTTTGAGAAGGGTTGATGAAGAATGTGAAGAACTGAGCTTTTGTAATATTTTGATCCTTTAATAGAAAATTTGCAGTGACTCTGTTTATGTACCTGATATTCATGTCATGGCTTTTATGGGTTTTTTTTTATCATGTTGTTCCAAGTTTTATATAGTATTTTCATTACTTGGAAATCATGTCAAATTTCTCCAATTTCATTCATTTAATATGTATGCTTGTAGATGTTCATTTGTGTCAATTTAAAAGGTATAGATGCCTCAACTTCCATTAAAATTTGTTATTTTCCATTTTGTAATTTGAATCCATGCCCAATGATAGTAGTCATCATACTTTTCTTCACCTACAGAATCACAAAAACAGATCAAAGTTAGTCATCTAATGATCGGATATTCACCCTATGAGTGACATCAGCAAAAGATTTATTGTTTAAAGGTATTATACACTCATGTGTTGGTGTGTGTTCTATGTTATTGAAGCAACAGATTGATTAGATTGCTAATACACAGACAATAAAATGGAAATACAATAGAGAAATATAGTAAGCAAACATAAAGACACAAAATTTTTTAATAAGGAGTTCACCCTATTCTCCAGGGCTACGTCTCCGATCCAGCTTTCAGTGGTAGCCTTGTTTTATTGTGCCTTTAAGAAGACAATTACAATACAGGGACTTAATCTGAGTTGTCCTGAAGTAGGTTTGCTTGGCAGGGTGGTTCTTGGATTCCCCAAGCCACTGGAGTACACAGACTCTTCTTCTTCCCACTAGCTCTGTGACCTTCCGGTCTACAGTGGAAAGAGCCAAATGTGGTGCTTAGTCCGGACAGATTCCTCTATGGGATGTCTTCAATCTCTCAAGCTCTGGTGATCAACACTGTCGTTGGTCAGCTTGGCCCTCTGTCTCTTTCTTCTTTTGCTTTACTACCTTCTTCTCAAGTTTTTGTCTCTCAGTGTTCAGTCCTCCTCTCGGGGTTTTTCTCTGACTAACTCTAACTTCCTTTGTGTATATTTGTCTCTGTTTATGGCTTTTAACCATTTGCTCCAATGCCTATTCGCTTCCTTGTCCGCCTCTGTCGATTCACCTTCTACAGCTGTGCTTGGAGTTCCCTGTTCGGCGTCAGCATGAATGCTCAGGGAGTGGCCACTTGTCCTCTTCTAAATGGTGCCAGCCTACCTCGTTGGCTCATTTCTTCAGTTACATCGTGGATGAAGTCTTCCCTCCACCATGGAGGTCAAATGGATCCCAAATGTTTACAAATTGTAGCGTATTCCTTTGTCGATTCTTCCTTCTCCATCGGGCTTGATCTCAACCATCTGATTTGGGGCCTCTAGATTCGATGCCATACGCATGGCCCACATGGTTGACTTGCTTGATTAATAACATGTGATCAACGATGGTTTTCTCTCACCTCTGCTTGCCACGCATCGATTGCTGAGTGGGATCGCTCTGCTTCCATCCAAAACCTCTTACTTTTTGAGGGCACCCTGATCAATACCGCCTATTTCCAGAGTGTGAGTCCCACCTTGTATGTTTAGCACTTTTTTCCTTTTTCTACTAGCGGTTCTCTAAATCACCATGTGTTCATGTGCTCAGGCTTCCCTCATTTTGGCCCTGTTCGCCCAGCGATGTGCAAATCAAAGTCCACCTCCTTTTCCCGATCTGAGGCTCCTAAGGGCTACTTTGACCTCTTGCGTAGTATCCATGGGCCTCGGTCAGCATGCTTTGACTGACGTCCTCATCATTCCACGTTGGCTACCTTTGCCACTGGTTCAGGGTTGTTTTTTATCATGGTTCTGAATTCTTTAGGGATTTTTCTCGACCTGATACAGTCATGGTTTTTTAATCAGTCTTTTATGGATCCAATTTGGATCATGGCCTTCCCAGTGAAAAATCTTTTGGACCACCAAAAGTTGGTTTTCTTTCAACCATCGACTAAGTGAGGATATTGTTGTCTCACTTGTCCAATCTCAATCCACTTTGCACTACTCAGCTTCGAACCCTTAAGTCCAATTCTAACGTACTCAACATCTCCTCTATGTGTTGTCGTCACCTTCCTGTCGAAGACTATGTCTTCCTATAATTCATTAAGATATTCAAGTAGCAAGTCATCAATAGAAGGCAATTGACTTTGCTCTTCAGGATCCTCAATCATTGAAGGTTCAAACAATCTCAAGAAATCTTCATTTATGATTGAGTAGATGTGCATGTAAGCTAGTAGATCAAGGCGAAAAGCATTTTCACCAATCTTCTCAAGTATCCTAAAAGGTCCATACCTGATAGGCTTTAGCTTTTTACTTTCACCTTGCATCCTGTCCTTGCTGATATATAGCCAGACCTGGTCTCCAACTTGAAAACTATGCTCGATTTGATGCTTGTCATGCCTAGCCTTGTATTTGGTTTGGCTCTTTTCTAGTTGTTCCTGTATTTCCTGGTGGATCTCTTGGATTTATTCAATGAACCTAGTTGCCTTGTCCACATCACTGTGTCCATCAACCGTGGTATCTTTACCAAAGACAAAATCCAAAGGAGACCTTGGTGTGAAACCAAAACAGGCCTCAAAAGGAGATCTCTGTGTAGCAGAGTGTTTGGCTCTATTGTAAGAATGCTTCACATAACACAAATGTTCATCCCAAAGCTTAGGATTTTTGCTGCAATATCCCCTAAGTAACTGGATCACTATCCTGTTAACTACTTCTATCTAGCCATCAGTTTGTGGATGAAAATCTATGCTTTTCTTCAGTTGGGTGTCCATTAGTTCCCACAGACTTGACCAAAACTTCCCCACAAATCGAGTGTCTCGATCAGATACAATAGAAGTGGGTAATCCAAAATGAACCCATACATGTTTGAAAAATAATTTTGCAGTTTGTTCAGTGGTAATCTGTTTATTACAAGGTATCAAAATACACTTTTTGCTGAACCTATCCACAACCACATATAGATAATCATGACCTTTCCTAGGTTTAGGCAGTCCTCCAACAAAATCCATTGAAATACTTTCCCAAGGGTGAGAAGGAACTGGTAAAGGAGTGTACAAGCCTAGCTTTCTATTGTTGGGCTTGCTTTTAGCACACATACTACACCCTCTTACATACCTAGAATCTGTCTCATTCATTTTCGGCCAATAGCAGAATCTTTGTAGCTGTGCAACTGTTTTACTTACCCCAAAGTGACCTGATACCAATGAAGTGTGTGCCTCTCTAATTATCTTTACTCGCTTGGTTTGTCGAATGTAGAGTTTCCCAAAGTGGTATAAGAGTCGGTCCTTCACATGATAGTCCAATTCTTCTACCTTTCTGCCTTGACTCAAAGTTTCATATACATCTTTAAAGTCTATATCTTGAGCATATTATTCAATGTAACTTTCATGTAGTAGAGAATTATGCTTAAGTATAGTAGATGCATTTATAATGGGTCTAGATAACATGTCTGCAACTTTGTTGTGTATGCCCTTTTTATATATGATGACTAGATGAAATTGTTGTATAAACCCCATCCATCTATAATGTCTTGATTACTACAACTTAATTTGGGGGTGTAGATATTGAAGTGATTGATGATCAGTATGTATCACTGTCTCTTTGCCCATTAAGTAATGTTTCCACTTTTTCACACTCTAAACTAATGCATACAATTCTTTATCATATGTAGGATAGTTTACTACTGCAGGATTAAAAGTGTCAGAATGATAACATATGGATTTATTGTGCTGTGTCAACACTGATCCCATGGCATAGTCACTAGCATCTATTTGGATTTCAAATGGTCATTGTAGATCAGGCAGTGCTAGTATAGGTGTTGTACTAATCTTTTCTTTCAAGGTGTCGAAGGCTTTTTTATGTTTGCCTCCCCACTGAAACACCTTGTTCAATCCAGTGAAAACATGTAAGGGAGCTGCAATTGAAAAAATTAGAAATGAACTTCCTCCAATATTGTGTTGCTTCTAAGAAGCTTCTCACTTTTGTAGCAAACTTGGGTTTAGGCCAATTCAAAATGACTGACACTTTAGAGGGATCTATTTTCAATTCACCACCCCCTACTATATGACCCAGATATTTAGAGATGTTTTTCCAAATTCACATTTTGAGAGTTTAACATAAAGTTTTTCTCTTTTCAGAACATCTAATGTCTGCTTAACATGCTTTAAGTGTTCTTCCCACATTTTACTAAAAATCAGAATGTCATCTACGTACACAATAATAAAATCATCAAGAAAAGGCTTGAGTACATCATTCATTAATCTCATGAAAGTAGCAGGGGCATTGGTCAAGCCAAAAGGCATAACCAGCCACTCATACAATCCCTTCTTCATTTTGAAAGCAATCTTCCATGCATCTTGCTCTGTAACGTTGACCTGATGGTATCCACTGTGCAAATCCAGCTTGGTGAAATAAACAACCTCCTTCAATTGATCTAAAAGATCATCTATGCGAGGAAGGGGATAACAATTTTTTATTGTTATTTTGTTCAGCGCTCAGTAGTCAATGCACATTCTCCACAAGCCATCTTTTTTTCTCACCAAAATGATTGGTCACCCACATGGTGATGTGCTAGGCCTGATGAATCCCTTCTCGAGCAACTCCTACACCTGCTTCTTCATTTCAAAATTCTCTAAAGCAGACAACCTATACATCCCAATGTTAGGAAATGGAACATCTTGCTGCAAAATAATATCATGTACTATTTCCTTTTTGGGTTGTAAACCTTTAGGTTCCTGAAACATGACATCATACTCTGAAACAATGTTTTCTATATCAGCTTGTTGCTGAGCATTACAGCCCTCAAATACATTGGTTTTATTAGGTTTCTTTTCCTTTACAACCATTAGTAAGGATTGTTTGCATTAATTTATCATTCTTTTCATCTGCCTAGAATTTATGAGAGTATAATTATTCTTGAGCTTCTGAGCTCTTATAAAGTATTCGATTCCATCTTTAGCAATAGATACTTCTTCTCAGATCTATAGAAAATAGCATTTCTATCATACAAGTAAGGACTTCCTAAAACAATTCCACATATATCCAAAGGAATTATGTCCAACTCAACCTCATCTCCAAATGCTGACCCAAATGAAAACTTGAGTTTTCACTGTCTAGTCACTTGTAGTTGTGCTTAATCATTCAACCATCCTAATGGGTATGGTTTCTTGTGAGGTGTAGTTGCTAATCCCAATTTCTTTACAATTGCTTCAAAAATCAAATTTACTTGTGAGCCACTATCAAACAAAGTATCAATCTTTTAATGTTTGGAAATAGCTCGAATATGGAAATGCTCATGTCTTTTTCTCTCATGTTCTTCATCAATAATAGTTTGAGCAGAATTACTAGTAGATGCTTCAAAATTCTTACCTTTTATACCTGTGGCTGCAATGACTATTTCAACTCCTGAGTTTGACCCCAAATCTTTGTAAATAGTTGCAACAACTTTCTTCTTCTTGCCCTCGGACTTCTTAGGTCTTAGCTGTGGATGCAAAATCCAACAGTACTCATCATCATGCGTCTCCTTTTTATAGTGAGTGCATGAAGCTTTGCCTTTCTGTGTAGTGTTAGCCTTCCTTGCTTTCCACTTCTACTTTATTTTCTCCTTGCTCTTGCTTACAGTGGGTTGGGATGGTCCCCCAACTTTTGGATTTCCATTGTTTCCTCTAGCTTCTAGATGAGTAGCTTTTACATATACCTCATCTATACTAGTGGGATTAAACATGAGGATGGTATGCCTCATGTAGCTATGTAGATAACCAATGTACTTCAAAAGAGTCTCTGGTGAGTCTAATGAGATACCCAACATCAACGCTCTCTTTCTGAACTCTTGAGTATACCCTTGCACACTTTTCCCTTTCAACTGCCAAAGAGTTTGTCAACTCATCATGGCTTGTTGCATGTAGGCCAATGGATAGAACTACTTCTTGATTGGAGAAACAAATTCACTCCAGACAGAGATGGTCTTACCATGTTTTTTCATGTCAGCTTGGGTTCTGCCTTCCCACCAAACCAAGGCAGTGCCTCCTAGGCGTAGGCTTTCCAGTTGAATTTTACTCTTGTCTGAGTTGATATTCTACACTCTGCAATACACATCAGTTTGTCTAATCCAATTGTCCAAATTTTCAGCATTTAACTCTCCATCATATATAGGCAAATTAGATTTAACATCTAGATTAATAAAAAATTCTTTCTTATTATTCATAGGGCTATTAGGAGGTGTTAGAAAGCTTTCCTTTTTCCCTTTTCCTTTTGAGTGGTCATGGGAATGAGACTCATCTTCTTCTTTATCTTGTTTAGAACCTGATGAATCTTCATCCTTTTGCTTTCTAAAGTCCCTATACATTTCTTCTACCATAGACTTTATATCTAGGAAAATCTCTATGAATTGAGGGTCTAGCCCCATAGAACCTTCCTCTGACATTGCCTTCCGAGGATAAATTCTCCCAATTTCAGGACTAGTTTCAACCAACCCTCCTTCTCTTCATTTGAGCTTTTATCTACTGATCATTCAATAACTAAACCAACACAAGATTTTCTAACCTTACAGCCTAAAGCTCTGATACCACTTGATCTAATATTCACCCTATGAGTGACATCAGCTAAAGATTTATTGTTTAAAGTTATTACAGACTGATGTGCTAGTCTGTGTTTTGTGTTACTGAAGCAACGGATCGATCAGATTGCCAATACACAAACAATAAAATGGAAAGACAGTAGAGAGATACAGTAAGCAAACACAAAGACACAAAATTTTTTAATAAGGAGTTCACCCTATTCTCCAGGGCTACGTCTCCGGTCCAACTTCCAGTGGTGGCCTTATTTTATTGTGCCTTTAAGCAGACAATTTAAATACAGGGACTCAATGTGAGTTCTCCTAAAGCAAGTTTGCTTGGCAGGGTGGTTCTTGGATTCCCCAAGCCACTAGAGTACATAGACTCTTCTTCTTCCCACCAGCTCTGTGACCTTCTGGTCTACAGTGGAAAGAGCCAAATGTGGTGCTCAGTCTGGACAGATTCCTCTATGGGATGGCTTGAATCTCTCAAGCTCTGGTGCTTGATGCTACTTCTGGTCAGCCTGGCCCTCTGTCTCTTTCTTCTTTTACTTTACTACTTCTTCTCAGTGTTCAGTCCTCTTCTCGAGGTTTTTCTCTGACTAGCTCTAACTTCCTCTGTGTATATTTGTCTCTATTCATGGCTTTTAGCCATTTGCTTCAATGCTTGTTTTTTTCCTCATCCATGTCTGTCGATTCACCTTCTGCAGCTGCGCTTGGAGTTCCCTGTTCAGCGTCAGCATGAATGCTCAAGGAGTGGCCACTTGTCCTCCTCTAAATGGCACCAACCTACCTCGTCGATTCATTTCTTCAGTTACGTCGTGGATGAAGTCTTTCCTCCACCATGGCAGTCAAACAAATTCCAAATCTTTAAAAATGGTGGCATATTCCTTCATCGATTCCGCCTCCTCCATCGGGCTTAATCTCAGCTGTCCGATTTGGGGCCTCCCGATCCGATGCCATATGCATGTCCCACATGGTTGACTTGCTTTACTAATAACGAGCGATCAATAGTGGTTTTCTCTCAGCTCCACTTGCCATGCATTAGTCATTGAGTGGGATTTCTCCACTTCCATCCAAAACCTCTTACCATTTGAGGGTGCCCCGATCAATACCGTCAGTTTCCAAAGTGTGGGTCCTGCCTTGTACGTTTAGTGCTTTTCTTTTTTCCACCCGTGGTTCTCTGGCTTGCCATGCATCTGTGTGCTTGGGCTTCCCCCATTTTAGCCTTGTTCACCCAATGATGCATCAAAATCCACCTCATTTTCCCAATCTGGGGCTCCTAGGGGCTACTTTGACCTCCTACGTAGTCTCCATGGGTCTCGGTCAGCGCGCTTTGACTGAGGACCTCGTCATTCCACATTGCCTTCCATTGCCACTAGTTTAGGGTTGTTTTTTATCATAGTTCTAAATTTAGGGATTTGTCTCGACCTAATATAGTCATGGTTCTTTAATCAGTCTTTTATGGATCCAATTCAGATCAATTGACTGTTTCAATTGTTTCAAGAAGATTTGATAAACATTTGAGCAAGCCCTCTTAGATTGGAAGGACTAAATTCCAGTTCAAGTGGTCTAAAATAGTTACACTAGATTAAAGGTTGAAACAACCCAATTATTTCTAGCCCAACGATAACATTTTGGTGCCTCTGGTAGGAGTTGAAAGTTATATCATCCTGGATGTATTCATTTCAAAAGATGAGCTCTTGAAAGTAGGAAGAGATTAGATTGTTCGCAGTTGTATTTGTACCTTGGTGACTCCATTGATACTCTCAATTTAAAGGTGGCTTCCAAGAAGATTCATACGGGGATAAATACAGACCCTAATCCACCAAGGATAGTTGATGATCTAGAAAAAATTCTTAGAAAAGATGCTAGCTCATCAAAATTAGGTACTTCATTTCTCTTAATATCCATATCATTGCCACCTGGAGATATTCAACATATTGAAAGTATTAAATTTGATGAAGAGTATAAGTCAATATTTCTCAGATCCAAATCAGAGAATGATTTACCAAAACTAGGGTTAGATTTTGCTTTTGGGATTCCGAAAGAAGTTAAATATAGGTTTTGGGAAATTGCTGCATCAGAATTGTCACTTGAGCAAGAGTCTTTAGAAAAACTAAAATAACTTGATCCTTTTGAACTTTTTTCAAGAAAATAAATTAGTTTTCCTTTACCTAAAATAACTATCTTTACTTCTAAGGCACAAGTCTCTCTCACTCAAGCACATTGGCTTTCATCACTACCCCTACTAGTTTCATTTTTACCCTTCCTATTGGAATTTCTGCTAGTACTTCTGCTATGGTAGGCCCTGCCAAATATGCTCCCCTTGTTTTACCAGCCATACTTCATGACTTACCTCAAGGGTACTCCACTAGAATAATAACTTTTGGAAGTGAGGAGAGAATAACTGCAGAACAACATGTTGACCACTTCAATGACATTATAGACCTAGAAGAGGTAGAACATGAAGATGTTAAAATGAGGTTGTTTGTATAGAGTTTCATTGGTGAGGTGAAAAAATGGTTCACAGTTTTAGCCCTTCGGAGTTTACATGATTGGAATGAATTATAAGACACTCTTTTAAGGAAATGGGGAAATAAAATTAATCATGTACAAGATTTGACTGAATATAACAATTTGAAGAAGGCAAGCCATGAATTCATACACGATTTTTCAAAAATATTCAATAAAGTCTATAAGTGAATTCCTTCTCACATTAAACCTCCTCTAGGAGCCGCCCAATTACACTATGTTGAGGCCTTTAATTATTATTTTTCCATTCTATTAAGAGAGAGAGAGATTGTGTGCTACCTTAGGTGACATGCATAATGATGCTACGAAAGTGGAAGTTAATATGGCTGCAACAAAGAGATCAAAATTTGGCAAAGGAAAGGTAAAAGAGGAAGAACAACCTTCTCCATATTTTGATCTTAAATTTGATACCATGATGAAAAGAATGGAGAGGCACATGGATAGACTAGCCCCTGGAAATAATCCTCCTACTACACCACCTGAGACACAAGTTAGAAATCCAAACTTCAGAAGGGTTCAAATCCAACAGAGGCAAAGAGAATAGAGAAATAAACTTGACCAACAAGTTAGACCTCTTCTCCTACAAAACCTAGGAGATGAAGAGGAAATGCAACCAGAATTCTGAGAAGATACTATTCATTGTTTGTATGAAGATGAAAAAGGAATGCTTTTAATAAAAGAAGAACATGATGAGTCTTATAATGACCTGGGTGGTGACGAAACTGAACAACAATTAAAATACCTAGAAGGCTATCACCATACTATTCTAGAGATGCAAAAATGATATAATATGAGAAACATAAATGTTCTTATAGTTGCAAATAAAAATAAGCGTAAGAAAGATGCTGCAAAGGTTGTAAAACAAATGAAAGAATCCCCTACAAAGGAATTTGAGAAGACACAACCAACTTTTAACTTAGAGAGTGAAATCTCGAAGATAAAGATTGATGTCCCCTTTGGAGAAATAATAAGGGTTACAGGATACAGAAAGAAAATTGTTAAAATTCTTAACATTAAAGCTGGATCATATGATATTTTAAATTTGTAAAATGATCATCCTACTGTGTTCCTAGGGCCATAGCAGAAGATGAGCAAAATGAAAAGGTGGCACATTTCTATGTGAGTTTAAACATCCATGACATGACAGTACATAATGCTATGTTAGATTTAGGGGCATCACACAATCTAATACCTAAGGTCATCATCAAAATATTGGGTTTAGACATAGCCAGACCATACAAAGACTTGTTTTCATTTGATTCAAAAAGGGCGCAATGTATAGGTCTAATAAAATATATGGTTGTTTCTTTAAGTCAAATTCCTACTAACACTATACTGATGGATATTTTTGTGGCTAATATCGCACCAAAGTTTGGCATAATTCTATCTAGATCATGGGCTGCCAAAGTCAAAGGAACCATTCAGATGGATATGTCCTATGCTAGTATTCCATTTTTTGGTGAACAAAGGAAATTATACAGAGAGTCTAGGATTGCATATATGGTCAGCAGCAAATACAAACCTTGAAAACATTCTCGTATATGCAGTGGAGACTCAATTGGGCTGATCCATACTCTTCAATGAAATCAACAACAACACAGAAAATCAACATGTAGAAAAGGGGTAACAAGTTGGAGAAATTGATAGGAAAGGATGGTGGCACATGAGCTTTGATGGTGTTTTAGGAAGAGATGGAGTTGGTGCAAGCATATGGATAATTAGCCCGGGAAATGAAAGTAATTTTTTCTCTTATAAGCTCAATTTCCATTGCACAAATAATATGGCAGTGTATGAATCATTGGTTTTGGGATTAGAAGTCTTGAAAAAATTAGGTGCCAAGAAAATATTTATTTTTGATGATTCTGAATTGCTCATCAAACAAGTTAACCACACCTATTAAACCAAGGATGTTGGAATGAGAGCATACAAAAATATGATTCTTGAATTACTGGAAAATTTTGAAGAGTATAATATCACCATCAAGCTTAGAGAACAAAACAATGTCGCAGATTCTCTAGCTGTTTTAGCAAGTCTATTTACAGTTCCAATTCATTCCGGCATTAAATATGAATTCGAAATTAGGTATAGACCTACTATAATTGATAACATAACAAACTGGCAAGTGTTTGATAATGATTAGCAAGTAAAAATTTTACTGGAATTGAAAGGAGAATTTGAATCTATTGAAGTTGACCAGCAAAACATCTTTGCTGAAACAAAAGCCAATACTAAAGTTGTCCAACTCAAAAGAAATTGTATTCTAAAGGGATTGATTCCTCTTGAGAAGATATTTGACTAGAATGATGTGGCCAAAAACCCAAAGATAAAATTTGATGATGAGGAGGTTGAAAATTATAATCATGGTATTGCAGAAAATCCAAAGAATGTCAAGCTCTCCAAATTTATTTCTCTTGAGGAAAAACAAAATATCTAGATGTGATGAAGAAATACATTGATATTTTTGCATGGAGTTATACTAATTTTAAAAGCTATGATCCAAATGTTATTCAACATACAATATCAATAAAATAGAATGAAAAACCTTTGAAGCAAATACTGATAAGGCTAAATCCATTTCTTTTGCCAATGATTGAAAAGGAGATCAAAATTTTGTTTCAAGTGAAGATCATAGTTCCATTAAGGTTTTCCAAGTGGCTGGTTGACCTAGTGCCTGTGAGAAAGAAGAATGGGGGAATTAGGATATGCATTGAATTCAAGAACTTGAATAAGGCCTCATTAAAATATAATTATCCACTTCGTAAAATGGATCATATATTGTAGAACATTATAGGATCATAAAGAATGTCAATGCTAGATGGTTTCTCAAGCTAGAATTAGATTTTGGTACATCATGGTGACTAAGAGAAGACAACTTTTACCACACCCTTGGGAACCTTTATATATGCAAAAATGTCGTTTAGACTTATGAATGTAGGGGGAAATTTTTAGAGAGGTATGGACATTGCATTTGCAAATGAGATAAACATGTTTGTAGTGGTATATTTGGATGATATTACTATATTTTCTAAAAAATAAGAAGAACACCTGAATCACTTGGAGAGAGTCTTTCAAAAATGCAGAAAATTCGGTATTTCTTTAAATCCTACTAAGAGTGTTTTTTATTTGACAAAGGGAAAGTTGTTGGGTCATATTATATCAAAGGAGGGAATAAAAATTGACCCAAGTAGGTTTTCCACTATCCAGAGAATTAATTTTCCTAGAAATAGAAAATAAATCCAATCATTTTTAGGCAAAGTGAATTTCGTGAGAAGATTTGTTCCTAACTTTGTCGAAATTGTGAAACAAATTACAAAGATGGCTAGGAAAGATTATGATATCAAATGGATATCAGAGGCTAAATATTCATTTGAAGAAATCAAAAAGGATCTTACTCAGGCTCTAGTCCTCATAAGTCCTAATTTTTCAAAGCATTTTCTAGATTTTACTTTTCCTTCAGAACACACAATTGCTAGAGTATTGTTGTAGAAAGGACAAAAAGGTTATGAGTAACCTAGTCCATTTTTTGGCGGAATACTTGGAAACTTTGGATTGGAATATAACATCATGGATAAGCAATATTATGCTTTGGTGAAAGCTCTTAAATATTTCAAGGTTTATGTTATTCATTTACACATTGTTTCTTATGTACCTAATGTTGTAGTAGAGGACATATTAACTCAAGATGATCCAGACGGTAAAAGGAGTAAATCGATTGCTACTCTGGTGGAGTATGATTTGGCAACCAGACCTACGAAATTGGTAAAGGGACAAGGATTGGCAAAGTTAATGACTCAATCAAATTTTAACTGTCTAGATATCAATTTTGTAGCAGAAATTTCAGATACAATTGAAGATGAAGAGATGATCCCCGTTGAAGAAAGGTTTATAATGTCAGATTGGTATAAATATGTTATTTTTGAACTGCAAAATCATAGAGCTCCTCCTAAAGTAACAAAGTCAAAATCCATATTTGTCAAGTTGAAATCAGTGAGATATTGTATCTTGAATAATTGTTTTTATTGGAAAGATTCAAGTGGAATACTTCTTAACTATCTATTGAAAGATGAAGCTGAAAAGGGGATTGAAGAGTTTCATAAAGGTGATTGTGGAGGACATCATTACTGTAGAGAAATAGTGAATAAGATTCTTAGATAAGGATTTCGTTGGAATTCAATGTTCAAAGATGTGTACAAAAAGGGTGTTGCTTGTCATGAATGTCAAATATTTGAAGGAAAAAGGAAGTTACTCGCATTCCCTTTGAAACCTATTTTTGTCGAAGCCCCTTTCTAGTAGTGGAGGTTAGATTTTATTGGTGAAATACATCCTATATCTTCAATCCATCTTCACTGGATCCTAACCTCCACTAGTTACTTCACAAACTAGATTGAAGAAATTCCCACAAGGCAAGCTACAAATGCAATAATTATTCAATTTCTGGAAAATAACATCATGTCAAGATTTGCCTAGCCCATAAAGATTATTACTGACAATGCTCAGGATTTGAAATAAAAAAGGTTGGTAAGTTTTTGTAACCAGTATAATATCACTCTTGGTCATTCTGCAACTTCTTACCCCCAGGGAAATGGCCTAGCTGAATCATCAAACAAAAGCCTAGTTAGAATCATCAAAAAGATTTTGTAGGAAAATAAAAGGGCATGGAATTTAAATCTTAAATTTTCTCTATGGGCTAACAGAATTTGTACTAAAAGATCTATAGGAGATTCTCCTTATGAGTTACTTTATGGAACTGAAGCTATTTTTCCTAGTTCTCTTGGAGTTCCAGTCATGAAACCATTGCAGGCACTAGAAGAAGAACCAAATGCTATCCAAAGGAGGATCAACCAACTAATTTCTCTCCATGAAGAAAGATAAGAAGTTTATTGAAATCATTAGCAATCTCATAACAAAATTAAAAATACTTTTGACAAAAAGACCAAAGAAGAGAATTTCAATCCTCAAGATGTAGTTTTGAAGTGGGAGGCCAAGATTGAAGATAAAGGGAAACGTGACAAGTTTGATAATATCTTGAAGGGGCCATATAAGATTACAACCTATCATGGAAATAACACATTTATATTGCAAGAGATGGATGGTCAATTATATGAAGGAGGACTTTCCAATGGTAGGTTTCTCAAACATTATATCTCTAGACCCAGCTAGAAGAAACACCATTATATATACTCCATTTTTACTTTCTCATTTACAGGTGTGCATGATATATTTGTCACATTTCAGCCTAGAGTAAAGGCCATAAGAACTTGGAGATTATGTCATCATATTTTAGTTTTCAATAAGGTTACTCATCCACTAGTTCTTTGCTACACCACTAGGACGCAACATCCCCATTGAAGCCATTGTCATCTATGGTAACCCTAATTTTTATTTTAGCTTGATTGGTCCTTATAGATAGCGTTTTTATGTCTAGGTTTATGTGACACCTTTTATAAGGTCCATTCAATGTTTAATAAGGTCATCATAAGAATAAAAGGTCACCAATTCATTCATTCTTGAGATCATCATTTCATATTAGGTTGGTCTGACACTTTTACAAACTTTCACAGAAAACGTAGTTACTGAAACCCAAAAGTTTCTACAAAAGTCCCTGACACTTCCGTAGAAAAGCGGTCCTCTCCAACACTTGTCTCACTATGAATGATTGTTGTTGTATAACGGTTTTGTTGAACATTATTGTTAGTGATGTAAAACAGTTTTGTTGAAAATTATTGTTAGGGTAGCAACCTAGAACAGAGCAACAACCTAGAGCAGGACAAAAATCATTGACAGAGCAACAACCTATAATTGAAGCTTGTACAAGTACTAAGAGGAGAATGACCAAAAGACAAAATAAATAAGAAGAACATAGTGCAAATAAGGACAGATTGACTGACATCCTAGCAGATATAGACATTGAAGAAAGCTCGGATGAGTAGCCTGTAGAAGTGGCCGCAATTGAAACTAAGAAGAAAATGAAGAGAGAAAAGAAATTAGATTTTTCTCAATAAGAACAAGGTTTCATTTCCAGGCCAAGGAAACCTGTCACAAGATCAATGCAGCGAGTTGAGAAGATACCCGAAGCAGCATTGAGCGAAATTGGTTTATCAAAGAAACCATCCAATCAAAATAAAGGCAAGGAGGTTGTTCAAGAAAAAAGTCAAATGGAAGTCCTACAAGAACAGTTAAGGAAGGCCAAATAAGAAGTGATCAAGAGCAAGTTGTAGTTTGATGAATACCAAAAGGAAGTGTTAAAGAAAATATATTTTTATGATGAAATTGCAGACAAATTTAAGAAGATGATAAAAAGGACTCTTGCTTTACACAAGATGTTGGAACATATGTATAAAATAAATAGCTCATTACTGGAAGATAGGAAAATACTACAACGAAAACATACATCACTAGAAATTCAAATCAAAATGATGCAGGCTATACTCAGGAAGAGAAACCTCAAGATTGTTGCTGAAGTAAGTTCTACTCCATGATATGGAAAACTATTCAAGTTTTGTCTTTACTATACCTATTTCAGTTAAATCAACCTTATGTATAGTCATCATGATATTAGAAGTCATAAGGAGGCATTAAAATCATGGAAACTTGAAAAAATAAAAATTTTGAACTTTCGTAGAAACTTCCCACAATGAAGCCAAGTTTTTTCTACGAAACTGTTGTAGCATTCTATGGGGGTTAAGGATGCTCTAAAGTTTAGCAAAGATCATTCTAAAGGCACATGCTTAGTTCATAAACATAAACAAAGTCCTCAGAACCAACAGATGGAGGAAAAAGGTAGCACATGGGTGTTTTTGAAATTTGCTACCACAGTTCGGTACAAAATCATGAAAAAAACTAGTTTTTATGCCTTTTGAAGATTTTTGGTATTAGACATAAAAGCTCCAGGTGGATTTCAGTTGATAAAGGGTGTCCATTTCATCATGATAAACTCCTATTTTTTAGCCTTCCAATTCAGCAAATAGCCACATCTACAAATTAGCCATCTCATCAAGACAGTAAGCAAAATGGGAAATTAAATTGATGTCGACACCCCAACAAATCTAGCATGCAATTGGCTTCGATTATCTACATCAATAAAAAGTGGTTACGTTTTTAAAGCTATTAGAGTCAAAGTTGAGTTCCAACTATAGTAAAACAAAAAATATCTATGAGAACTCTAATAGTTAAAAGAAAAGTAGGAATAGGTCTATAAAATAGTGGATCAAATTTGGCCCAGGTGGAAAGATATGTAAGGAGATCTTTTCTCTATAAATAAGTAGGTTTTGAAATTTGATAAGGATTGATAAAGAATGTGAAGAATTGACTTTTTGTAATATTTTAATCCTTTAATAGAAAATTTGCAACTACTCTTTATGTATCTGAGATTCATGTCATGGATTTTATGGGTTTTTTTTATCATGTTGTTTCAAGTTTTACATAGTATCTTGATTACTTGGAAATCTTGTCAAACTACTCCAATTTCCTTCATTTACTATGTATGTCTGTAGATGTTCATTTTTGTCAATTTAAAAGCTATAGGTACCTTAGCTTCCATTAAACTTTGTTTTTTTCCATTCTGTAATTTTACTCCATGCCCAATGGTAGCAGTCATCATATTTTTCTTCACCTACAAAAGCACAAAAAAGGATAAGAGTTATTCATCTAATAGTTTCAATTGTTTCAAGAAGATTTGATAATCATTTAAGAGAGCCCTCTCAGATTGGAGGGACTAACTTCTAGTTAAAGTTGTCTGAAATAGTTACACTAGGTTAATGGTTGAAACATCCAAATTCTTTTGAGCCCAGTGATAACATTTTGGTTTATTTACCGAGAGTTGAAATTCATACCATCATGGATGTTTTCACTTTAAAAGATGAGCTCTTGAAGGTAGTAAGAGATCAGATTTTTGAGGTCGTATTTCTACCTTAGTGAATCCATTGATACTCGCAACATAAAGGTGGCTTCCAAGAAGATTCATACGAGGAGAATTCTAGACCCTAATCCACAAAGAATAGTTGATGATCCAGAACGAATTCTTAGAAAAGATGCTAGCTCATCAAAATCAGGTACTTCATTTCTCTTAAGATCTATATCATTGCCCTCTGGAGATATTCAAGATATTGAAGGTATAAATTTGATAAAGAGTCTAAGTCTATATTGCTCAGATCCATATCAGAGAATGATTTACCAAAACTAGAGTTAGGTTCTACTTTTGAGGTTCCTAAAGAAGTTAAAGATAGGTTTTGGGAAATTGTTGCATTAGAATTGTCACTTGAAAAATAGTCTTTAGAAAAACTAAAATATTTTGATCCTTTTGAAATTTTTCCTAGAAAATAAATTGGTTTCCATTTACCTAAAAGAAGTACCTTTACTACGAGGAAAAAAGTTTTTGTCACTCAAGACCCTTCAAGCAAGTCGACTTTGATCACTACCCCTACTAGTTTCATTTTTACCCCTCCTATTGGAATTTCTGCTAGTACTTCTGCTGTGGTAGGATCTGCTAGATATGCTCCCCTTGTTTTACTAGCCATACTTCATGACTTACCTCAAGGGTACTCAAGTAGAATAATTTTTTTTCCAAGTGAGCAGGGATAACTAGAGAACAACATGTCGACCAGTTCAATGACTTTATAGACCTAGAAAAGTTACACTATGAAGATGTTAAAATCAAGTTGTTTGTATAGAGCTTCATTGGTGAGGTGGAAAAATGGTTCAAATATTTAGCCTATGGGAGTTTACATGATTGGAATGAATTGGAAGACACTTTCTAAAGTAAATGGGGAAGTAAATTAAATCATGCACAAGCTTTGACTGAATATAACAATTTGAAGAAGGAAAGCCATGAATCTGTACAAGATTTAAAAAAAAGATTCAATAAAGTCTATAATTCCACTCCTCACATTAAACCTCCTCTAGGAGATGTCCAATTACACTATGCTAAGGCCTTCGATTATGAGTTTTCCATCCTATTAAGAGAGAGAGAGTCTGCTACCTTAGCTGACATGAAAAATGATGTTGTGAAAGTGGAATTTAATATGGCTACAACAAATAGATCTAAATTTGGTAAAGGAAAGGTAAAAGAGGAAGAACAACCTTCTACATATTCTGATATTAAATTTGATACCATGATGAAAACAATCGAAAGGCTCATGGATAGACTGGCCCTTAGAAATAATACTCCTGATGTACAACCCGAGACACAAATTAGAAATCCAAACTTCAGAAGGGTTCAGATTCATAAGAGGCAAAGAGAGTAGAGAAATCAACGTGACCAACAAATTAGGCCTCCTTTCCATCAAAACCTAGAAGATGAAGAGGAAATGCAACCAGAAGTCTGAGAATATACTATTGATTGTTTGTGTGAAGATGAAAAAGGAATCTTTTTAACAAAAGAAGAACATGCTGAGTATTATAACAACCTGGGTGGTGATGAAACTGAACCACAATAAAAATTCCTAGAAGGCTATCAACATGCTATTCTAGAGATGTAAAAAATAGTATAATCTAAAAAACAAAAATATTCCTATAGTTGAAAATAAAAATCAACCTAAGAAAGATGCTCCAAAGGTTGTAGAACAAAAGAAAGAAACCTTTGCAAAGGAACTTGAGGAGACACAACCCATTTTTAACTTAGAGAACAAAATCTCAAAGATAAATATTGATCTCCCCTTTGGAAAAATAATAAGGGTTACAAAATATAGAAATAAAATTGTTAAAATTCTTAACACTGAAGCTGGATCATCTGATATTTTAAATTTCCAAGAAGATCATCCTATTGTGTTCCTAGGACCATAGCAGAAGACGAGAATAATGAAGAGGTAACACCTTTCTATGTGAGTTTAAACATCCATGAGATGACAATACATAATTTTATGTTAGATTCAGGGGCATTGCACAATCTAATGCCTAAGGTCATCATGGAAAGATTGGGCCTAGACATAACTAGGCCATGCAAAGACTTGTTTTCATTTGATTAAAAAAGGGTGCAATGTATAGGTCTAATAAAATATGTGGTTGTTGCTCTAATTCAAATTCTTTATAAGACTATACTGATGGATATTACTATGGCTGGCATTCCACCAAAGTTTTTCATGTTTCTATCTAGATCATGGGATGCCAAAGTCAAAGGAACCATTCAGATGGATATGTCCTATATTACTATTCTAACTTTTGGTGAACAAAGGAGATTATATGGAGAGTCTAGGATGGAATATATGGTTAGCAACAAAGAAAAACTTCAAAACTTTCCAGTATATGCAAAGGAGACTGAATTCGGCTCACCTATACTCTTCATTGAAATCACCAACAACACAAAAAATCAACATGCAAAAATGGGGCAGTAAGTTGGAGAAATTGATAGGAAAGGTTGGTGGAACATGAACTTTGATGGTTCTTTAGGAAGATATGGAGATGGATAACTAGCCCATGAGATGAAAGTAAGTTTCTTCTCTTATAAACTCAATTTCGATTGCACAAATAATATGGAAAAGTATGAAGCATTTGTTTTGGGTTTATAAGTCTTGAAAAAATTAGGTGCTAAGAAAATATCTATTTTTCATGATTCTGAATTGGTCATCAAACAAGTTAACCACACCTATCAAACCAAGGATGTTAGAATGAGAGGATACAAAATCTAATTCTTGAATTGCTCGAAAATTTTGAACACTATACTTTCAACATCAAGCCTAGAGAATAGAACATTGTTGCAGATTCTTTGGTTGTTTCAAAAATTCTGTTTACAATTCCAATTCATTCAAACTATAAATATGAAGTTGAAATTAGGCATAGACCCACTATCACGCGGAATGCGTCGAGGTTGCGGACAAGATCGACCTTCCTGGTATCTACAGATATCTAGTGAAAAGCAAGCCAATCAAAAACTATCTTTCTCTAAATATGCAATTAAAACAAAGGCAAACAAGTGTTTTAGGCCTACCTTGGGTCCAATGCAAGTTTGTGGAAGCCTTGCTCCCTCGCTCCAAATGAGCTTCCTTAAAGTGTAATTCTGCAAACACAAACAAGCAAACCAAATTAAATAGCACCTGAAAAGCCAATATCATAAAGCATATTCATCATAATGATCAAGGAGATTATGAAACAAACCACATAAGACAATTTGTTGAGAAAATGAATCTGATTGTATTAATTCAAATGAAAGAAGAACTTTACAACCTGTGCCTTGATGCTGTACAAGCTCCTCCCAGGGTCCAACAAGAAGTCTCCTCTACTTTGACAAGTTTCACTCGCTTCCCAATGAAACCAAAAGGTATGTGATCTCTCCTCTCAAGTTTAGCTATGAAGTCCCAATTCCATCAGCATTTACCCTCAAAATGTTCAGCTTCTAACCTCTTCAGCAACTGACCCAATGCCTTAATTTATAGTGCATTGGAGGGAAGTTACTAGGTCCTCCTTCAAAGGGATAAAGCCCTCCTTCAAAGGGATAGCTCCTCCTATCAAGGGATTAGCTCCTTCTCTTTTGGGATGCATGAACCACCTTGGAGCGAACAATCCACGTCAAAATCCTTCTAGAGACATCTAGAATTAACCCCAAAGTGAGTTTTTAAGGATAAACTTGCGCCTTTTTTACTTTAACAGGGGTACGCACCCACCCCTTTACAGGCAGAGCATGCATGTATGCAAGTAATATGAACAAAGGGTGCGGGTCCATAGGTAAAAGTAGGAGAAAGCACGAAACCAGAGTAATATTGATTTTCAATGTCTTTCTCTCATTTGCAAAGCTTGACATGAAGAGCTAAGGTCTGAGACTTTCTTAGGAGGCTAGTATAAGTGATGATAGACCCATACTGACTGCAAATAATCACGGTGACGATATTTTTGTGTAACACCTGCTATACCTAATAAAATAATAAATTGGCAACCATTTGATAATGATCAACAAGTCAGAAATTTCCTAGAATTGAAAGAAGAATTTGAATCTATTCAAGTTGACCAGCAAAACATCTTTCCTAAAACAAAAGCCAACACTAAAGTTGTCCAGCTCAAAAAGAATTATATTCCAAAGGGATTGATTCCTCTTGAGAAGATATTTGACCAAAATGATGTGGCCAAAAACCCTAAGATGAAATCTAATGATGAGGAGGTTGAAACTTATAATCTTGGTACTATAGAAAATCCAAAGAATTTCAAGTTATCCAAATATATTTCTCTTGAGGGAAAACAAAAATATCTAGATTGGATGAAGAAACACAGATATTTTTGCATCGAGTTATGCTGGTTTAAAAGGCTATGATCCAAATGTTATTCAACAAATAATACCAATAAAAGAAAATGAAAAACCGTTCAAGCAAAAACTAAGAAGGATAAATCCATTGCTTTTGCCATTGGTTGAAAAGGAGATCAAAAATTTGTCTGAATCGAATATCATAGTGTCATTAAGGATTTCCATGTGGTTGGCTAACCTATTGCTTGTGAGAAAGAAGAATGGGGAAATTATGATATGCATTGATTTCAGGAACTTGAATAAGGCCTCATTAAAATATAATTATCCACTTCCCAAAATGGATCATATATTGCAGAACATTGTAGGATCACAAAGAATGTGAATACTATATGGTTTCTCAGGCTACAATAAGATTTTGGTACATCACGATGACCAAGAGAAGACAACTTTTACCACACCCTCGGGAACCTTTATGTATGCAAAAATGCCCTTTGGACTTATGAATGCAGGGGAAACTTTTTAGAGAGGTATGGACATTATATTTGAAGATCAGATAAACATGTATGTAGTGGTATATTTGGATGATATTACTGTATTTTCTAAAAATGAAGAAGAACACCTAAAGCACCTGGAGAGAGTCTTTCAAAAATGCAGAAAATTTGGTATTCCTTTAAATCCTACTAAGAGTATTTTTTCTTTGACATACGGAAAGTTTTTGGGTCATATTATATCAAAGGTAGGAATTAATATTGATCCAAGTAGGTATTCTACTATCTGGAAAATTAGTCTACCCAGAAATAGAAAAGAAATCCAATCTTTTTTAGGCAAAGTGAATTTTGTGAGAAGATTTGTTCGTAACTTTGCAGAAATTATGAAACACATTACAAAGATTCTTAGGAAAGAATGTGATATTAAATGGACAACAGAGGCTAAATAATCATCTGAAGAAATAAAAAAGGCTATTACTCAGGCTCTAGCCCTCATAAATCCTGATTTTTCAAAGCATTTTCTGGTTTTTACTTTTCCTTCAGAACACACAATTGTTGAAGTATTTTTACAAAAAGGAAAGCAAGGTAATGATCAACCTATTTCATTTTTCAATAGAACACTTGGAAACTCTAAACCAAAATATAACATCATGGAGAAGGAAGAGTATGCTTTGATGAAATCCCTTAAATATTTTAAGGTGTGTGTTATTCATTCACACATTGTTGCTTATGTACCTAATGTTGTAGTAAAGGAAATATTAACTCAAGATGATCTAGATGGTAAAAGGAGTAAATGGATTGCTACTCCACTGGAGTATGATTTGGAAATCAGACCTACAAAATTCATAAAGGGATAGGGATTGGCAAAGTTGATGACTCAATCAAATTTTGATTGTCTAGATATCAATTTTGTAGTAGAAAATTTAGATACAATTGAAGATGAGGAGATGATCCCTGTTGAAGAAAAGTTTACAATGTTAGATTTGTATAGATATGTTATTTTTCTACTGCAAAATCATAGAGATCCTCCTAAACTAACAAAGTCAAAATCTAGATTTGTCAAGTTGAAATCAGTGAGATGTTGTATCATGAATAATTGTTTGTATTGGAATGATTTAGGGGGAATACTTCTTAACTATCTATTGGAAGATGAAGCTGAAAAAGTGATTGAAGAGTTTCATAAAGGTGATTGTGGAGGGCATCATTACTAGAGAGAAATAGTGAATAACATTCTTAGAGAATGATTTTATTGGACTTGAATGTTGAGAGATGTATACAGAAAGGTTGTTTCTTGTCATGAATGTCAAATATTTGAAGGAAAAAGGAAGTTACTCGCATTCCCTTTGAAACCTATTTTTGTGGAAGCCCCTTTCCAGTAGTGTAGGTTAGATATTTTTGGCGAAATACATCCTACATCTTCAGGCCAACATCAGTGGATCCTAACTTCCACTAATTACTTAACAAAGTGGATTGAAGCAATTCCCACAAGGCAAGCTATAAATGTAGTCATTATTCAATTTATGGAAAATAACATCATGTCAAGATTTCGCTGCCCCATGAAATCATTACTGAAAATAATCAGACTTTCAAATCCAAAAGCTTGGTATGTTTTTGTAACCAGTATAATATCACTTCTGGCCATTCTACAACTTATTACCCCCAAGGAAATGGTCTAGCTGAATCATCAAACAAAAGCTTAGTTAGAATCATCAATAATATTTTGGAGGAAAATAAAAGGTCATGGCATTTAAAGCTTAAATTTTCTCTATGGGATGACAAAATTTGTATTAAAAGATCTATACGAGTTTCTCCTTATGAGTTAGTTTATGGAACTAAAGATATGTTTCGTAGCTCTCTTGGAGTTCAAGTCATGAAACCGTTGTAGGGAAAAGAAGAAGAACCAAATGCTATCCAAAGGAGGATCAACCAAGTAATTGATCTGCAGGAAAAAAAAGAAGAAGTTCATAGCAATAATTAGCAATCTCATTAACAGAATTAAAAAGACTTTTGACAAAAATACCAAAGAAGAAATGTCAATCCTCAAGATGTAGGTTTGAAGTGGGAGGCTAAGATTGAAGATAAAGGGAAACACGACAAGTTTTAGAATCTCTAGAAGGGGCCATATAAGATTTCAACCTATCATGGAAATAATACATTTATATTGCAAGAGATGGATGGTAAATTATATGTAGGACGACCTCCCAATGATAGGTTTCTCAAACATTATATCTCTTGATCCAGTTGGAAGAAAGACCATTATATTGACTCTGTTTTTACTTTCTCATTTGCAAGTGTGGATGATATATTTGATAACTTTCAGCCTATAGTAAAGGCCATAAAAATTGGAGATTATGTCATCAATTTTCAGTTTTCAATAAGGCTATTGGTCTACTAGTTCTTTGTTGCACCACTGGGATGCAACATCCCCATTGCAACCATTGTTATCTGTGGTAACCCTAATTTTTTTTTTAGTTTGATTGGTCCTTATAGATAGGGTTTTTATATCTAGGTTCATGTGACACCCATTATAAGTTCCATTCAATGTTTAATAGGGTCATCATCACAAGAAAAGGTCACCACTCCATCCATTTTTGAGATCATCATTTCATATTAGGTTGGTCTGACACTTTTACAAACTTTTGCGACAAATGTAGTTACGCAAACCCAAAATTTGCTATGAAAGTCCCAGTCACTTCCATAGGAAAACGGTCCTCTCCGACACTTGTCTTAAGGAAAAAGTTTGTTGTTCTATAACAGTTTTTTAGATGATTGATAGTTATGCTGAACATATTGAGTAGTTATGCCTCTTTATTCTAGTGTCTTGCACTCCTTTTTATTCACTTTTACCTCTCCCTTTACCTTGATACCATATTCTCTTATAAAAAAAATCAGAAGTGTTGGCATAGATCAAGGTTTGCATTGTCAAAACAAGTTTAGTCGTGGTCTAGGTGAGGTCTAGTTATTCTAAATTTAGTGTGCAGGTGAAAAGGAAGCAACTCTCAATGTGTTAGGAAGCATGGCCACTAGAAAATACTACAAAGGAGGGGTTGTAGTAAGTTATAAGCCCACAGACATGAAAATTCTTGAGGAAGACCCATCTTTTATATAGTCATATGCCAGTGTGGAGTGTCTTTGATTTTGTAAAAAATTGTAGGGTTTTCATGTGCAAATCACCAAGGACTTCGATCTCAATTTCACATGGGTTTGTATGAAGGTGGGCATCCTAAGTTTGAAAGTCTCTCTAGACAACATTGATCATGCTACTAAAATCCCAAGGTCAGGGGAAGCATGGTTTAAAGTTCAAAAGTTCCATCTGCAGAATTGTGATGAATTTTGAAGGAAGAACATCAAGGGATTGATATGACGGTGGGCATCGCTAGAACTTATCTTAAAGAACATTATTCCAAGTTGTTGATGATTATTCAAAAGTATTTTACATGTGAGGGAAGGTTCCATATGGTCTACCAATACCATTTCAGGTTGCTGCTCCACTTCACAAGTAAATAATCCTTAGATATTCCTTTTTATCTCTTTAGAAGTTTAGGAAATATGGCTAACAAAGTGTAGGCTAAACTAGATGCAAGTACTACCTCTGTTTTTCATCACGACCTTATAAAATTGTTAGTAGTTGAAGAGATAAATAGATTAAATAGGGACTGACTTACGTTTTTGTTCCTAAGTCGATATGAACTAGATGTTTCTACCCCCTCTAGAAAGACTCCAAAATCAAAATCTTCAACCCCTAAATCAGGGCAGCAACCTAGAAGAGGGCAACAACCTAGAGTAGGACATCAATCAGTGACAGAGAAAAAACCTATAATTGAAGCTTTTACAAGTACTAAGAGGAGAATGAGGAGAATGTACAAGAAAGAACATGAACATAGTGCAAACAAGGGCAGATTGACTGACATCCTAGTAGCTATATACATTGAACAAAGCCCAGTTGAGCAGCCCGTTGAACTGACCCCAATTGAAACTAAGAAGAAAAGTAAGAGAGAAAAGAATTATATTTTACTCAAGAAGAACAGGGTTTCATTTTCATGCCAAGGAAACCTATCACAAGACCAATGAAGCAAGTTGAGAAGATACTTGAAGCGCAATTGAGCAAAATAGAGTTATCAAAGAAACCATCAAAGCAAAAGAAAGGAAAGGAGGTTGTTCAAGAAATAAATGAAACAGAAGTCCTACAAGAACAATTAAGGGAGGGAAAAATAGAAGTGATCAATAAGAAGCTAGAGTTTGATGAATACCAAAGTGAAGTGTTAAAGAAAATAGGTTTTTATGATGAAACTGTAGACAAGTCTAAGAAGATGACAAAAAGGACTCTGCCTTTACACAGGATGCTGGAACATATGTATAAAAGAAATAGCTGGTTAGAGGCAAAATATGAAAATCTTACAAGGACAAATTACAACACTAGAAAGTGAAATTGAAATGGTTCAGGATGAGCTCAAGAAGAGAAACCTCAAGACTATTGCTGAAGTAAGTGCTACTCCATGATATGGAAAACTCTTCAATTTTTATCGTTAATATACCTATTTTAGTTAAATCAACCATATTTATAGTCAACATGATATCCAAGGTCATTAGGAGACACTAAAATCATGGAAACATGAAAAAATCACAATTTTGGAACTATCGTAGCAATTGCCCATAGTGAAACCAAGTTTTTGCTATGAAACTGCTCTAGTATTCCATGGTGATTAAGGATGGTCTAAAGTTCAACAAAGGTCATTCTAAAGGCCTATGTTTAGCTCATAAACATCAACAAAGACCTCAAAACCAACAAATGGAGGAAAAATGTAGCATAGGAGTGTTTTTCAAAGTTGCTTCCAAAGTTTGCTATGAAACTGCTGAAAACATTGTTTTGCTACGAAATCATGGAAAAACTATGTTTTTCTACCTTTTTGAAGATTTTTTATATTAGACATCCAAGCTCCAGGTGGATTTTAGCTGATTAAGGGCTTCCATTTCATCATGATAAAATCCTATTTTTCAGCCCGATAAGTCAGTAAATAGCCACATCTACAAATTAGCGATCTCATCAAGGTAGCCAGCAAATCTACCATGCAGTTGGCTTTGGTTATCTATATCAACAAAAATTGGTTATGGTTTTAAAGCTAGTAGAGACCTAGTTGAGTTCCAACTATTGTAAGACAAAAAATCCCTATGAAGACTCTGCTATTTAACAAAAAAGCATGAATATATCTCTAAAATAGTGGATCAAATTTGGCCTCGATGGTGATATATGTAAAGAGATATTTTCTCTATAAATAAGAAGGGTTTCAACTTGGAGAAGGGTTGATGAAGAATGTGAAGAACTAGCCTTTTGTAATATTTTGATACTTTAATAGAAAATTTGCAACTACTCTGTCTATATACTTGAGATTCATGTCATGGATTTTATGGGTTATTTTTATCAAGTTGTTTCAAGTTTTGCATAGTATCTTGATTACTTGGAAATCTTGTTAAATTGCTTCAATTTCCTTCATTTACTATGTATGATTGTAGATGTTCATTTATTTCAGTTTAAAAGCTATAGATTCCTTAGCTTCCATTAAACTTTGTTGTTTTTCATTTTGTAATTTGACTCCATGCCAAATGGTAGCGGTCATCATATTTTTCTTCACATACAAAATAACAAAACGAGATAAGAGTTAATCAACTGAATGTTTCGATTGTTTCAAGAAGATTTGATAAATATTTGAGAGAACCCTCTTAGGTTGAAAGGACTAAATTCCAGTTCAAGTGGTCTGAAATAGTTACACTAGGTTAGAGGTTGAAACAACCCAATTCTTTCTAGCCCAGTGATGACAACATGCATTGGTGCAAAGTGTGAAAAAGTGGAAACACTACTAGATGAGTAAGGGAACAATCATTCAGACTGATCATCAGCCATTTCAATACTTGCAATCTCAATCTAAGTTGCAACAATCAAGGTGCTTCGGATGGATGTGTTTTCTTTAACAATTCCACTTCATGATAAGTTATAAGAAAGGTATCTACAATAAAGTTCTTGATATGATTTCTAGGCCTATTATTAGTGCAACTATTTTACTCAACCATATTTATGTTTTTCATGAAAGTTATATTAAGCAGTATGCATTAGACAATGAATTTCAAGATGTTTATGCAAGCTTGAGTAAAGGTATCCAAGTAGAGGAATTGGACTATCATTTACATGATAACTTGTTGTACCATCTTGGTAAGATTTGTATTCCACAAGGAGAAAGAGTCAACATCATAAGAGAGGCACATAATTCTCTTATTGTTCGTCATTTCAACATAAGTAAGATGGTGGCACATTTGTAGAGGTGTTTTTATTGGTCTCATATGATTGAAAGTGTGTCATATTTTATTAAAGGATGCTCATTATGTGTGGTCAATAAGAATAACAATAGGAAGTTAGGATTGTACACACCATTTCCAGTACCTTCACTACCATGGGAAAGTGTTTCTATGGATCTTGTACGAGGTCTTCCATTGTGAAAAAGAGGTCATTATTGTTTATATGTAGTTGTGGATAGGTTTAGCAAAACATGTATTTTGATGCCATGTAAAAGGAAAATTATAGCTGAACAAACTGCTCGGTTATTCTTTTAGAATGTAAGGGTGGATTTTGGATTTCCCACATCCATTATTAGTGATTGAGATTCTCACTTTGTTGGGAAATTTTGGTCAAGCTTGTGGGGATTCATGGACACCAAATTGAAATAGAGTAAACATTTCATCCTCAAATAGATGGTCAAACAGAGGTGGCGAATAGAAAAGTGATACATATTCTTCATGGGTATTGCAGTAGGCATCCTATGTTATGGGATGAACATTTGCACTACATTCAAGATGTTTGCCTAGGCCAAGCACTCTTCAACTCAAACATCGCCATTTGAAGCATGTTTAGGATACTTGCCTAAGTCTCCTTTGAATTTCATTTTTGGAAAGGATGTTGCTATTGATGGTCATAGTGGCATAGACAAAGCAAGAAGGCTCATTGAAAAAATCCAATTGGTACACCAAAGAGTTCAAGTACAGCTAGAAAAGAACCAAGGAAAGTACAAGACAAGGCATGACAAGAATCGAGTAAATCACAATGTCCAAGTTGGTGGTGAATTTTGGCTTCAAATTAGCAAAAAGAGGCTGCAAGGAGAGGGTAAAAAGTTGAAACCAATTAGATATGGTCCATTCCGAATTCTGGAAAATATTGGTGATAATGACACCAGGTTGAATTTGCCTTCATATATGAAAACTTTTGTTGTTGTTAATGTGGAAAATTTAAGATTGTATGAGCCTCATTTGACTGAAGATCAAGGAGATAATGTTCAAATTCCATCGATTGAAGATTTCTCTCCTAAATACCTTGATGAACTACAAGAAGACACCATTCTTGACAGAGGAACAAGGTCTTCAAAACGAGGGAATGTGGATTACCTTCGTGTCGGGCTCAAAGGAACAAATCCTTCCAAAGCCAAATAGATCGAGATTGGAAAGGTGAGCAAACTATACCCTCACTTGTTGAACAACTGAAAGTGATCTTTTGGGATCCAAAAGCTTCTAGTGGGGAGGAATGATCATGTGCTAAATTTTTTTCTCAAAATTCAAAGTTGTTGGATTGATGTGGAACCTGAATGACTGTGTAGTGTTCATCATCCTAAATTCAGTGCAACTTGTTTCATGCGACAAAAACTTTGTATGCTCGCAAGAAGATGTTCTATTACTTTTCCTAAACACATGAATTTAAAAAAACAAACATAGGCAACCCAATCAACAGCCCATATGGTGATGTGGTGCTGACTAGGCATGTCTACATGGAAGGGTGACTGTGCATATGACTATTTACCTCCAGTGAATTAGATGATGCCAAGTGGAATGATTTCATTGGTGAAAATTTGGAGAAATTTCATTGGTTGGTTGGTGGCCAACCACAAGCTGCCATGTGACCCAGCTAGGGGCCGCGATGTGGTAGCCTAATGGCCACTAAAAACTGGGTAAGGTCCGAGCAGCAGTGGGCGGGGTTCAAAACCCTGACCTCCAAGTGAAAAGTCCAAGCCATCACCAACAGACCACATGATAGTTATTATTAACTATTATTCTCGACATATATTTAAAGTTAAAGTCCGGATCCATTCAGAAAAGGGGCCAGCCACCAGGGCTTGCCCTTGGGCACGTACCACCCAACGGAACCACTAATAGAGTAGGGTAGGGGCCCGACCAGTGGGGGCGGGTCATTGGCCTTAGCCCCAGGCACGTTGTCCCCCATGTGGCCTAATTTTCGGGAATAAGGCCTCATTGGGCATTTAATTCGTCTAAAAAATTCACCTGGAATTACGTGAAATTGTCTCTCAGTGAGGCAAATTTGTAGGATGGTGCTGGATTTTTGGGAAATTGAGGTGCGATTAGTAGAAAGACTTGGAAAGCCATAACTTCTTTAGTTTTTGACCAAATTAGGTGGAAAAGGAGGCTATATATGAATTTTTGGGCATTCTAGAGCCATTGAACATGTTTCAGAGTTGCTTGAGCCTTGTAAACTGATGTATTCAATTTTTTGAGCACAATAGAGAGGGTCAAGCCATCAGAAGCCGGACCAAGGAAACATAGCCCAAGTGGGGTCAACTCCTTCCTCATGTACTGTTGTGATACTATTTTGGCAATTTTCATGTATGTTATATGATGTTCTTCAGTCATTCTTTTTATGTTAATTTGTACATGAGAGTTACATAATAACATTCAGAAAATCATGTTAAAACTTGAAATTAACCTCATGAATCCTTAAGCACTTTTACATATTATGATGAGGAATTTAGCACAACAAAACTAATTTTCCCATTCAAATCACCAATACAAATTTGATTCTCTTCACTATCAGCAAAGAGGCTCTGATAAGTATAATAATATCATCCACAAATTGTCCATGGTTGATATTCCTTATTTGAGCACCGAATATAATTCCCAGAAGTTTGGTTTTCAATCATTCCAATTCAAGGCTCCTAATTAACATATCTTCCACAACGATGTATAAGAATGGCGAGAGTGTGAAACCTCCCCTTAGCCCCTGAGATTCTTAAAGAAATTGGCCACTTTCCCATTACCTAGGGGATCAATCTAGGGAGAGTGTATACATAGTGCAACCCACTAAATTAGTTTTGCACCAAAACCCATCATTTTGATTACCTTAAAGAGAAAAATATGTTTTATGTTGTCAAATGCATTAGACATATCTAGTTTCATGATCATACCTTGGTCCCCTCTCCACCATATATTGGGATTATATTGGCAAAATATTGCCTGTCTAGGAAAAAATCCCCTTGATTCATGAATATGATTTGGGGAAGGATCCTATTGAGGTGGGTAGCCAAAATATTTGAGATGATTTGGAAAGATACATTTCATAGAGATATAGGATAAAATAAAAAAAAGGGAAGAAGGGTTTGATTCCTTAGTGATGAGGTCCACGAAGGAGGAGTTGAAACCCCCTTTGATTCAAAGTCACTTTAACAATCTATTGGAAATAATACTGAGAGGGGGGTTGAATCAGTATTAGCAATTTAACGATATTTCATTTCCATAAACAGATCTATATATGCTACCTTTGTTAATGAAACTTGTGTGTATACACAACTGTGTTTAGAGAAACCAGTGTATACCTTGCAAACTTATAATTTAGTTAATTGATCTTTAATCTGTGTATTAGAACCATATAAATAGTAATCAAGTGCAGTAAACAAAACATGAAATCACACACATGAACACAAGATATAAGGTGGAAACCCAATGTGGGTGAAAACCACCTGCTGCAATCATCTCTATCTTTCTTTAATAAGAAATATCTTTTTACAAATTTTGTACTGGTGCAACCTGTTGTGGCCACCAACAACCCCCCTCTTTTGTTTGATATTAGCAATAACACCAAGCAAATAGGGGGCCCTTAGTAAAAAATTCAAACAAACATCTCTATGAACATTTTTGTTTTTCCTTAGAATTTTATAGCAGCAAAGCAAGGAAATATCTCTTTTATGGGCATAACAAACTACGAAGGAATGATGCGAAATTCGTCGCATCGCATTCACCATAAGCACCCTTAAATAAGAAACTTAAGAAATCTCCAAGGGCTGATGTGCGACATCGCATATCGCAACATCGCGTAAAGCGGCACACAATGACTAATATCTGCGATCTGTGATCTGCAATGAGCGATGATCCGATATTGTGATGCCACAATAATATAACACAAATCTGCGATCTGCGATCTGTGATGAGCGCGAATTTTTCTCGGCACAAGTATTCAAGGAAAGCCGCCCATTAATCAGAATTAAACGCGTGCTTTAAAAAAGGAAATTAATGATTGTACGAATGGCTGCTTTTCATTTTTCGAAGAGTCAGTTCACTTTGAATGTCATGACTATACACACGCAAGATCTGAAGCCTTAATGTCAATCTTTATTTCCATTACTCTTTTCCTTGACGCAAACTATAAAATAGGAAATAACATGGAGCAATTTTGCAAGAAACATCTAAGGAAAAGGGGAAAGCGCCAATGCTCGAAGGACACAGAAGAGATCTCTTCAGAAGTAGGCGCCGCATTCGATAGAACTACAGGTTCCAGAGTATCATTCAACAGATGCTAATGACCGATAGGTCATCTGAAGCTCAGAATTAAAGGTGCACAAAAGCAGGATGATTACAAGAAGACCTAAAACTTACACGCCAAAAAGCCCGGAATGAAGAACGGAGGCAGTTTTCAATCCAGAAAATTGCTCAAGAAGTAAATTCTTATAACTCATCAAGTCATCCGCAAAGACAGAAACCAAAATAGCAAAAGCAGAACCAGTCTGAGGGAAATTTGAGTTATTACCAAGTATACATCAAGTCAGCGGGAGATTCTCTAAAATATCTAATAGTTTACCAGAAAGTTGTGCCAACTCTTGTTACTTCTATTTTTTATAGCACACATGAAAGGGGAAGGCAACCAACCAACTCTTCTCAGGTGAATGTTGCACGCTTACGGCACTAAGGAGAAAATACAGAAATAGTTCAAAGTCAGATTTAATTTTAGAAATAATTTGCTTTATCAGAAGGATGGTCATTTGAAAACCGGATCCTAAATTTATGTAATCAAGTTAATTAGCTAGCAGTATTTAAACCCTTCTCAGGCAATTAGAGAAGGGTCCTGAGATTTGTCAAAAACTCATCCTCAGAACATGCACTTTTGCGCCCTCAGAGGTGGTTTTGATGAATGGATGGATCAAGGTTTATTAATGTTTGCATTTGATATCTGCTACTGATGTTGCACTTCTGTACTCTTTAGTAGATGTTAGAGTCAAGGAGAGATAAATCATTGTTGAATTGAAGCTTATGAGTGGAACCAGTCATAAATGGTACTTTTATCTCTTGACTATTCTTGCTTATGTTCTTTAAGTGATTTATAGTTTTAGTTGTTTATATGTCATTGTATGAATGTATGGGTTATCATTTGGCACTTTTGTATGGTGGATTCATATTGTTTGTGTCTGACATATGAATAACTTATTATGCAATATGTTGTTCACAACTGTTTTGCCTAACTTCTTATGCAAAGTGGTTTATCTTAAATGATTTCTATTCTTATGATAGCTGAATGATATTTATTACCAGTTATTGTTCGAAATCTTTTTAGATCGCATAATAGAAGATATACACCTCGGGTTAGTGTAGATTAGATGTGTTGTTTCTCATTAGATTACAATAGCATAGAGTTAGTTTAAAGAGTCTGAATTAGATTAGCTTTAAATTTTTCTTAGATCAGCATAGTTCAACTCTACACACACACACACACACCCATGGTCGGGAAACTGGTCCCGTTATCCCCAGTCGGACCTGCTATACCAAACGGATAAGGAGCTGCCAACCAAGGTCCGGACTGGGTGGGTATCCCCCTTGTTGTCGACCCAATTTTTGGGGCTTCAACATATTTTGCGCTAGAAGGACGGCCTGAACTATGAATTGCACCTAAATGAGAATCTAAATACCATTCTGAGAGTAAATCACCCTCGTCAACTCCCCCGACTTCCTGATTACATTTAAATTCAGAATGAGAAGTCGGTCGAAAATTAACCGCTGCTACATACCCTAATATTTCAGACCAACCTACCATCGAACCCCCTGAAGTCCAAACTCTTACTCACAAAATCCAGGGATTTTCTATTTTTGCACTAGGGTCTGATAAATCTCAAAGAAGCATGACTTCGTAATACAACCCTGCTCACCCCTTGACCAGGTTAAAGAGCGGAAAATTTGACGTCCAGCCAACCGAACTCCCTCTTCCCACCAGGAAAAGAGCAAGGAAAACATCACTGCACTCTGACAGTGAGACTCTTTCATCTACATCATCCATCTCAACCCCCTCACCACGAAGTCAACTACCCACATCTTCATTCCAAACCACTCATCCACCTTCCACAACCCCTCGTCCACAATCATCCAAGATCATAATATCTTAATCTTCCCATCATCAAGGATCATCCCCTACACTTGCAATTACAAGCAGCGCAAAAATGGCCCAATCTCCATGGAACAACCCTGGAGCGGTTTTAATGCCTCCACCGCTAAACCAAATACCAGCCCATCCTGAGAAATGGCTACCCAAGTTCAACCCAGAAGCAGGCATGCTAGCTGAAGAGCAAATAAAAATTTCATGCTCTCTGTCAATTTCAACAGAGTTACCAACGAAGATGCTATTGTCCGACTTTTTCCTTATACAATGCAAGGAATGGCCGGGTCATGGTACTTTTCATTACCTTCCGGGTATATAACGAGTTGGGACATCTTTCAAAATCAATTCCTCACCAAATTTGGTGATGACAGATCAACGGAAACATTAATCAGTGACTTATCCAATCTTAAAGCCAAAGCTAGAGAGCCCATCAAAGATTTCAATTTACGATTCAATAAGATCCTCAACAAAATCCCCACTGCTTCCCAACCTAGTGAAGAAGTACGATGTGAATGGTATATCACAACCTTACCATCAAACTTAACAGTCTTCGTAGATAGGGTGAATAAAACAACTTTAGTTGAAAATCTCACAGAGGCAATAGCAGTAGAGAAACGCGTCATAGCTTTGGAAAAAAGATCTGCGATCGAAGAACGCAAATCTAAAAAGATCACCTTCAAGGAATATCCCAAGAAGAAACAAATGAAAGATCCTTTCAATTTATAAGGGTTGCAGAAGGTATTAAAGACCATGTCAAATGAGATGATTGACATAAAAAAACAAGTGGCAGAAACTTCTGTAGGTTTTAACCCCGTACAGAAATTACCTGCATACGAATTCTAAATCACAGGAAAAAAAAATGTGAGAGCATAACACATAAAACACATATACACAGAGATTTCCCACTGGATCTCAAAATCGAGACTACCAGATTGATTTTTCATTATGTTCGTTTCAATGTTACAATACATATTTATACATGCGGAAGCATCCAATACCATGGACCGAAAAACCATCACGTCCAATACCATGGACCAAAAAAACCATCGATCCAATACCTTGGACCGAAAACCATCGCATCCAAAACACATGTGCAAAAATCATGCACAAAACCATAGGTGGGTCCGTCCAACCTAACATAGGGTCCAAAACCAAAATTTTCCGGGGCGCTGCCCTGGACCCCATAAAGTGGGGTTACGGGTACCCCTCAAACCCCCTGTTAACTATGTGGAAAGAATATAACACAACCCAACAACTTCTTTGAAAAAGCCCTACAGAACTTTTAAAAGTGGCCCTTCAATGGATGCGAAACCACCCAACGCTATCTCAAATGTCGAATCCGAAGAAGAGGAAGAAGAAGAAAGAACCACTGAAGGACAGATGGATGATGAAGAAGTTGTGGAAGTACAAGGAATGTGGGATTTCATCCTCCCACAAGAAGAATATCAAGAAGCATTTCTAGTTAGCACACGAAGCAAAAACCAACTTGATCCTCCCCAAACTACCCCTAAGCAGAAGGGCGCGAGCCCTACAGTAAAAGAAAAAGTCGCAACAAAGAAAACAACCACTAAGGCGACTCAATCTAGCCCAGTCCAACCAGATCAAATACCTCCATCAAGAACACTAATAATGTCGGATGAAATGGACTACAATATTATCGATGACATGAAAAATACTAGGGCTAATATCACTCTTTATGAATTGAGAAAATTGAAACATCAAAAGAAAATAATGATGAAAGAATTACACGCCGTACCTACTACATCTTTGCCTACAGCTGTAGCTACGCACAACATGGGAAGACCCCCAATCAACACGGCCAATAAGATCCATCCAAATGACATCGCCTTGATTGGAGGAAGATCAAGATCTCACACTCCCCCCTTTTTGCTCACTTATGAAATCTTCAATAAAAACGTGCACAATTGTTTGGTAGATTCTGGAGCTTCAACAAATATTTTACCTAGATCAATATGTACCAAGTTAAACGTTCAACCACAAAAATCTACAGTGCGCATAGTTCAGCTTGATCGGTCTCAGGTCGAAGTGATTGGTGAACTTAATCAAGTCACTATAAGATTGTCGTCTAACCCCAAGGTATGTCAGGTTATCGACATTCCAGTAGCTGATATCCCTGAATTCTATGGCTTAATTCTTAGTAGGGATTGGTCCGAAAAACTCCGTGGATACTTTTCAACCGACTAGTCGCACATGTGGTTACCATACAATGGTAAACCAAATCAAATAAAAGTTGAACGAGAGTTACAGGAGAAACACATAGTAATAGAATTGGAGGGAGAAAATGAAGCAATAGCATATAACAGTAGCATCATAGGAAATTACTCGGTAGATTCTTTCCTCGGCAATTTCAATGCTCATACATCACCTTACTTAGAAAATTCAGTTGTGTCCCAAGTCGAAATTTTTTCCCAAACTGATAATTCAAAGTGCATTAATTTTGTAGAAGAACCTATAAATACATATTTGTTTTGGAAACTATATTTTGATGGCTCTAAATCTAACAAAGGAGTAGGAGCAGGATGCGTTCTGATTAGTCCAGAAGGAAATAAGACAATGCTTACGTGCAGACTTGAATTTGATTGCACAAACAATACAGAAGAATATGAGGCCTTGGTGCAGGGCCTATACAAAGCAATCGGGTTGAACGTCAAGTACCTTCAAGTATTTGGAGACTCTAAGATTGTGGTCAAATAGGTACGTAACACCATACATTTCCTATCAAGTCATTTGAAACACTATCAATCTCTAGTACAGGATCTGACTGAGCATTTCATAGCATTCAATATTTTCTCAATCCCAAGAATTCAAAATGCAAGCGCAAACCTTTTAGCCAACGTAGCCTCTAGACTCATTCCCTCCGAAGATTTTAGTCCAGATAGATTCTCGATAGAATTAATCTTTAGACCGTCCATCCCTGACAACATTACAAACTGGAGAGTATTCAATGACGATCCTGATATTGTAAATTTCCTCACCTCTGAAGGATCCTACTCCAATCAAATAATTGACGAACACCACCACGATCTACAAATACAACAAAATAGCACTGATATAAATTGGTGGTTAAGTTGGAAGACTTATATGATTTGAAAAGTCGGTTTAAAAGGTCTACTAATTCTAAACTCTACAGTTCAAATCTGAACTATGAATCGGTAAACCTGGGAACCAATGATAAACCACAAAACGTTAATCTAGGCCACGGCCTAGCCCCTGAAGAAAAAATAGCATACATTCGTCTTTTGAGACAATACAAAAATGTTTTCGCCTGGAATTACAATGAGCTGAAGACATACAACACTTCCATTATCCAACATACTATCCCTATGATTGACAATGAAAAACCTGTCCAGCAGAAACTCAGAAAAATCTACCCCAATCTAGAAAACCAAATAAAGACTGAGCTGAATAAGTTATTAAAGGCTAGGATAATTTTCCCCGTCAGACATTCCAAATGGGTCTCCAATATGGTACCCGTTAGAAAGAAAAGCGGAGGTATTAGAATCTGCATCGATTTTCGAAATCTCAACAAAGCCTTTCAAAAAGACAATTTTCCCCTCCCTCCAATGGAGCAAATATTACAGGCAGTAGCAGGCTCAGAACTAATGTCTTTTTTGGATGGATTTTCAGGATACAACCAAGTGCTAGT
>APFE030153006.1:73133-83337 GCA_000404065.3 Pinus taeda
AAACCATGATAAAAAAGAATTCAAATTTCAAATGGGGTCTAGATGAGCATGAAGCATTCAATCTGATCAAACAAGCTATCATTAATGCTCCGTCTTTAGCAACCCCAAATTTTTCAGAATCATTTATCTTATATAAATTCGCCTCAGAAAAATCATATGTCGCGATTCTAACTCAAGCAAATCAAGAGAAAGCGGAAGCTCCAATCGCATTTTTTAGCTCTAATTTACAAGGTGCTGAACTCAACTATTCAGACGTAGAGAAACATGCATACACTGTTTTCAAAGCGATCAAATATTTCAGACCTTTCTTACTTAAAACCCATACCAAGGTCATAGTACCGTTTCCAGCGATAAGAAATCTTTTAATACAGAAAGATGTGGGTGAAAGAAGAGCAAATTGGATCACTGCTTTACAAGAATACGACCTTGAAATCAAACCAGCAAGCATTGTGAGAGGTCAAGGCTTCTGCAAAATGTTGGCTGGAGCATCGCAGATTCCTGAAAGCTCATATGAGGAAGTACAAACGTATGAGGTAAGCCTAAATGATATAGAATCATTATACGCTGACACCATTTATTATCTCAAAAACGGGTATGCTCCAGCACACCTGGATCACACCAAGAAAAGAGCCCTGAGATTAAAAGATAAACAATATCAGCTCATAAATGATGTTCTGTTTAAAAAGAATTATGATTCTATGCTTCTTAGGTGTCTTGAGAAAACTGAAGCTGAAAAGGTTTTGCAGGAACTCCATGATGGGCCTGCAGGCAAACACTATGCTGGAGATGCTACCGCAAATAAGATCTTGCGTGCGGGGTATTATTGGCCCACATTGTTCAAAGACTCACACAGTTACGTGAGGAAATGCCAAGTCTGCCAAACTACTGCAGGGAGACAAAGGAAACCATCCATGCCACTATAGCCGGTAAATATTGATCAACCGTTCAGTCAATGGGGCTTGGACATAATAGGTGAGATCGTTCCTCACTCTTCTAAGCAGCATAGGTACATCCTCACGACAACTGATTATTTTACTAAATGGGTAGAAGCGGTACCTCTCAAGACAGCTAATTCTGAAAACATCATTGAATTCATAGATCAATTTATAATCACGAGGTTTGGATTGCCGACGGCTTTAATATTTGATAATGCTTCTTACTTTTCTAGGAATGCAATGACTGATTTGGCACTTAAAAGAGGGCTCAAATTGAAATATTCGGCCAACTACTATCCGCAAGGAAATGGATTGGCTGAGTCAACAAATAAGAACTTAATCAGGATTATTAAAAGAACAGTTGACCAGAACCAGAAGAATTGGCACAAAACCTTGGTAAATGCTTTATTGGCAGATAGAATAACGAAGAAGGCTTCAATCAACACCTCTCCCTTTAACTTAGTGTATGGAAAGGAAGTGGTTCTTCCAACTCACTTAATGATTCCCTCCTTGTCTTTAGTACAATACATCGATGAGGTATCTACTTCCTCCTTACAATTAAGACAGTTGGAAATAATTAAATTGGAAGAACAAAGAGAACAAGATAAGAAAACCCATGCTCGTCACCAAGCGCTAATAAAATCCTCTTTTGACTCAAGCATAATGACTAGAAAAAACTTTCAAATAGGAGATCTAGTTTTGAAATGGGATAAGGCTCACGAAGAGAAAGGCAAACATACAAAGTTCCAGAAAATGTGTCTTGGTCCTTTCTAGATTGTAGAAGTCATAGGCCCATCAATGTTTGTGTTGCAGGATTTAGCAGGCAGAAAGGATTCTTTGCTTGTTAATGGGCAAATCCTAAAAATATACTTTCCATAGAAGATTACTCTTCTAAATTTTTGTAGGATAGCTTTTTGTTTTTCTCTTCTTCTTAGAAATAAACCAGTTGTAGATGGTTACTGCAGGAGTTCACTTCAAATGGACACCAAATCCTCTGTTAGATTTTGATTTTTCGCTTGTACAAACAGTAAAAAATTTTCGAAAAATCTGACCTTTATTATTGACGGATAGAGTCCAACTTCAAAATTTTTTATGAAAGCAACCTTCTGCAAAAAAGTTGTTTTATATCAGCACAATGAAAGGTATCAATACTAAAATGAGTATTCTCTGTAAAACTGCTATTTTCCAAACTCTATTATTACCATCCAGAACTTTCTTAAGGAAAAACAATGGTTTCCTCCCTGCTAAAGGAAATCGCAGCATTCAGAGAAATAATCCGAGAAAACACTATATCTCAAAGAATAAGAGGTCTCATCATGAGCCGGCTTATCATGATCACAGATATTATAACTTGCTGACTTTTGCCATACTGTCACAAGTGCACTGACTTTAAAATTGTTGCAATCAAAGACAAGGGGTTTCATCATGAGCCAGCTTGTTCAACAAGTGTAAATCAAGTGATGACTGTTTATTAATTTGGCCACCAAACCAAGACATTGTTCTTTAGAGAATAAAAAAGAAAAAGTATCAAATGGGTTTTTCTCTGAAAAAGTTGTAGATAGCCTTAAGCAGGATAAAGGATCATTATTGGGTAACAGGTAACCCTGTCGAGGCTATGGATGCCTGCTGGCAGCAGAGGCTCTACCTACGGTAAGTGAGCATATTTAAAAAAAAAAAAGAGCCAACATAGTAGAGATGACCTCATTTTATCTTTAAAAAAGGACCAAGTAATGGCTGGTGTAAATACAAGGGCTAAACCTCAAGAAGCAAACGATTGGAATAGAGAAAGGTTGAAACAAAGTATCATTGATAGGATAAGACATAATGTACTCTATCTGTCCATAACAAAGTTTAGACTTATGAAATTTTTTTTGTTTCGGAAGTTGAAATTCAATAGAAAATCAGAGATAACTGTTTCTTCCCAATGAATTGCCATTGTTGTGGCCACCAACAACCCCCCTCTTTTGTTTGATATTAGCAATAACACCAAGCAAATAGGGGACCCTTAGCAAAAATTTCAAACAAACATCTCTATGAACATTTTTGTTTTTCCTTAGAATTTTATCGAAGCAAAGCAAGGAAATATTTCTTTTATGGGCATAACAAACTAGGAAGGAATGATGTGAAATTCGTTGCATCGCATTCACCATAAGCGCCCTTAAATAAGAAACTTAAGAAATCTCCGACGGCCAATGTGCGACATCGCATATCGCAACATCGCATAAAGCGGCACACAATGACTAATACCTGCGATCTGCGATCTGCAATGGGTGATGATCCGATATTGCGATGCCACAATAATATAACACAAATCTGCGATCTGCGATGAGCGTGAATTTTTCTCGGCACAAGTATTCAAGGAAAGCTTCCCATTAATCAGAATTAAACGTGCGCTTTAAGAAAGGAAATTAATGATTGTACGAATGGCTGCTTTTCATTTTTTGAAGAGTCAGTTCACTTTTAATGTCATGATTATGCACACGTAAGATCTGAAGCTTTCATGCCAATCTCTATTTCCATTACTCTTTTCCTTGACGCAAACTATAAAACAGGAAATAACATGGAGCAATTTTGCAGGAAACATCTAAGGAAAAGGGGAAAGCGCCAATGCTCGAAGGACACAGAAGAGATCTCTTAAGAAGTAGGCGCCGCATTCGATAGAACTACAGGTTCCAGACTATCACTCAATAGATGCTAATGACCAATAGGTCATCTGAAGCTCAGAATTAAAGGCCGACAAAAGCAGCATGATTACAAGAAGACCTGAAAGTTACACGCCAAAAAGCCCGGAATGAAGAACAGAGGCAGTTTTCAATCCAGAAAATTGCTCAGGAAGTAAAGTCTTCTAACTCATCAAGTCATCCGCAAAGACAGAAACTAAAATAGCAAAAGCAGAACCAGTCTGAGGGAAATTTGAGTTATTACCAAGTATACATCAAGTCAGCGGGAGATTCTCTAAAATATCTTATAGTTTACCAGAAAGTTGTGCCAACTCTTGTTACTTCTATTTTTTATAACACACACGAAAGGGGAAGGCAACCAACCGACTCTTCTCAGGCGAATGCTGCACGCTTACAGCAGTAAGGAGCAAATACAGAGATAGTTCAAAGTTAGATTTAATTTTAGAAATAATTTGCTTTATCAGAAGGACTGTCATTTGAAAACCGGATCCTAAATTTATGTAATCAAGTTAATTAGCTAGCAGTATTTAAACCCTTCTCAGGCATTTAGAGAAGGGTCCTGAGATTTGTCAAAATCGCGTCCTCAGAACATGCACTTTTGTGCCCTCGGAGGTGGTTTTGATGAATGGATGGATCAAGGTTTATTAATGTTTGCATTTGATATATGCTACTGATGTTGCACTTCTGTACTCTTAGTAGATGTTAGAGCAAGGAGAGATAAATCATTGTTGCTTGAAGCTTATGAGTGGAACCAGTCATAAATGGTACTTTTATCTCTTGACCATTTTTGCTTATATTCTTTAAGTGATTTATAGTTTTCAGTTGTTTATATGTCGTTGCATGAATGTATGGGTTACCATTTGGCACTTCTGTACTGTGGAGTCATATTGTTTATGTCTGACATATGAATAGCTTATTATGCGATATGCTGTTCACAACTATTTTGCCTAACTTCTTATGCAAAGTGGTTTATCTTGAATGATTTCTATTCTTATGATAGCTGAATGATCTTTATTACCAGTTATTGTTTGGAATCTCTTTAGATCGCATAATAGAAGATATACATCCCTGGTTAGCGTAGATTAGATGTGTTGTTTCTCATTAGATTACAATAGCATAGAGTTAGTTTAAAGAATCTGAATTAGATTAGCTTTAAAGTACTCTTAGATCAGCATTATTCAACTCTACTCACACACACACCCCAGATCAGGAAACTGGTCCCGTTATCCCCAGTCAGACCCGCTATACCAAACGGATAAGGCGCTGCCAACCAAGGTCCGGACTGGGTGGGTATACCCCTTGTTTTTGACCCGATTCGGGGCTTCAACATATTTGGCGCTAGAAGGAGGGCCTTAACTATGAATGGAACCTAAATCGAAATCTAAATACCATTCTGAGAGTGAATCACCCTCATCAACTCCCCCGACTTCCCCGGTACGTTTAAATCCAGAGTCAGAAGTCGGTCGAATATTAACCACTGCTACATACCCTAATATATCAAACCAATCTACCATTGAACCCCCTGAAGTTCAAACTCTGATTCACAAACTCCAGGGATTTTCTATTTTTACACTGGGGTCTGATAAATCTCAAAGCAGCGTGACTTCGCAGTACAATCTTGCTCATCCCCTGACCAGGTTAAAGAGCGAAAAAAATTGACATCCAGCCAACTAAATTCCCTCTTCCCACCAGGAAAAGAGCAAGGAAAACATCACTACAGTCTGACAGAGAGGCTCTTTCATCTACATCATCCATCTAAACCCCCTCACCGCGAAGTCAACCGCCCACATCTTCATTCCAAACCACTCATCCACCTTCCACAACCCCTCTTCCCCAATTGTCTAAGATCATAATATCTTCATCTTCCCATCCTCAGGGATCATCCCCTACACTTGCAATTACTAGCAGCTCAAAAATGGCCCAATCTCCATGGAACAACCCTGGAGCAGTTTTAATGCCTCCACCCCTGAGCCAAATACCGGCCCATCCTGAGAAATGGCCACCCAAATTCAACCCAGAAGAAGGCATGCTAGCTGAAGAGCACATTAACAATTTCATGCTTTCTGTCAATCTCAACGGAGTTACCAACGAAGATGCTGTTGTCTGGCTTTTTCCCTATACGATGCAAGGAACAGTCAGGTCATGGTACTTTTCATTACCCTCCGGGTCTATAACAAGTTGGGACATCTTTCAAAATCAATTCCTCACCAACTTTGGTGATGACAGATCAATGGCAACATTAATCAGTGACTTATCCAATCTTAAAGCCGAAGCTAGAGAACCCATCAAAGATTTCAATTTACGATTCAATAAGATCCTCAACAAAATTCCCACTGCTTCCCAACCCAGCGAAGAAGTACGGTGTGAATGGTATATCACAACCTTACCATCAAACTTAGCAGTCTTCGTAGATAGGGCAAATAAAACAAATTTAGTTGAAAACCTGACAGAGGCGATAGCAGTAGAGAAACGCGTTATAGCCTTGGAAAAGAGATCTGCAATAGAAGAACGCAAATCTAAAAAGGTCACCTTCAAGGAAGACCCCAAGAAGAAACAGACGAAAGATCCTTTTGATTTAGAAGGGTTGCAGAAGGTATTAAAGACCATGTCCAATGAGATGATTGACATAAAAAAACAAGTGGCAGAAACTTCTTCAAAAAAACCCTATAGAGCTTTTAAAAAAGGCCCTTTAATGGATGCGAAACCACCCAACGCTATCTCAAATGTTGAATCCAAAGAAGAGGAAGAAGAAGAGATTACCACTGAAGGGCAGACTGATGATGAAGAAATTGTGGAACTACAAGGAATGTGGGATTTCATCCTCCCACAAGAAGAATATCAAGAAGCATTTCCAGTTAGCACACGAAGCAAAAACCAACTTGATCCTCCCCAAACTACCCCTAAGCAGAAGGGCGCAAGCCCTACAGTAAAAGAAAAAGTTGCAACAAAGAAAACGACCGCTAAAGCGACTCAATCTAGCCCAGTCCAACCAGATCAAACACCTCCATCAAGAACACTAATAGTGTCGGATGAAATGGACTAAAATATTATTGATGACATGAAAAAGACTAGGGCTAATATCACTCTTTATGAATTGAGCAAATTGAAACATCAACAGAAGATAATGATGAAAGAATTACACGTCGTGCCTACTACATCTTTGCCTACAACTGTAGCTTCCCACAACATGGGAAGACCCCCAATCAACACGGCCAACAAGATCGATCCGAATGACATCGCCTTGATTGGAGGAAGATCAAGATCTCACACTCCCCCTTTTCTGCTCACTTATGAAATCTTCAATAAAAACGTGCACAATTGTTTGGTAGATTCTGGAGCTTCAACAAATATTTTACCCAGATCAATATGTGCCAAGTTGAACGTTCAACCACAAAAATCTGCAGTGCGCATAGTTCAGCTTGATCGATCTCAAGTCGAAGTGATTGGTGAACTTAATCAAGTCACCATAAGATTGTCCTCTAACCCCAAGGTATGTCAGGTTATCGACATTCTAGTAGCTAATATCCCAGAATTCTATGGCTTAATTCTTAGCAGGGATTGGTCCGAAAAACTCCATGGATACTTTTCAACCGACTGGTCACACATGTGGTTACCATACAATGGTAAACCAAATCAAATAAAGGTTGAACGAGAGTTACACCAGAAGTACATAGTAACAGAATTGGAGGGGGAAAATGAAGCAATAGCATACAACAGTAGCATCATAAGCAATTACTCGGTAGATTCTTTCCTCACCAATTTCAATGCTCATACATCACCTTACTTAGAAAATTCAGTTTTGTTCCAAGTCGAAAATTTTTCCCAAACTGATAATTCAAAGTGTGTTAATTTTGTAGAAGAACCTATAAATACATCTTTGTTTTGGAAATTATATTTTGATGGCTCTAAATCTAACGAAGGAGCAGGAGCAGGATGCGTTCTGATTAGTCCAGAAGGGAACAAGACAATGCTTACGTGCAGACTTGAATTCGATTGCACAAACAATACAGCGGAATATGAGGCCTTGGTGCAACGCCTATACAAAGCAATCGGGTTGAACGTCAAGTACCTTCAAGTCTTTGGAGACTCTGAGATTGTCGTCAAACAGGTACGTAACACCATACATTGCCTATCAAGTCATTTGAAACACTATCAATCTCTAGTACAGGATCTGACTGAGCATTTCATAGCATTCAATATTTTGTCAATCCCAAGAATTCAAAATGCAAGCGCAGACCTTTTAGCCAACATAGCCTCTAGACTCATTCCCTCCGAAGATTTTATTCCAGATAGATTCTCGATAGAATTAATCTTTAGACCGTCCATCCCTGACAACATTACAAACTGGAGAGTATTCAATGACGATCCTGATATTGTAAATTTCCTCACCTCCGAAGGATCCTACTCCAATCAAATAATTGACGAAGACCACCATGATCGACAAATACAACAAAGTAGCATTGATAATGCTATACCTAAATCGGTGGTTAAGTTGGAAGACTTATACGATTTGAAAAGTCGGTTTAAAAGGTCTACTAATTCTAAGCTCTATAGTTCAACTCTGAACTACGAATCAGTAAACCTGGGAACCGATGATAAACCACAAAATGTTAATCTGGCCACAGCCTAGCCCCTAAAGAAAAACTAGCATATATTCGTCTTTTGAGACAATACAAAAATGTTTTCACCTGGAATTACGATGAGCTGAAGGCATACGACACTTCCATTATTCAACATACTATCCCTATGATTGACAATGAAAAACCTGTCCAACAGAAACTCAGAAAAATCCACCCCAATTTAGAAAACCAAATAAAGACTGAGTTGAATAAGTTATTAAAATCCAGAATAATTTTCCCCGTCAGACATTCCAAATGGGTCTCCAATATGGTACCCGTTAGAAAGAAAAGCGGAGATATTAGAATCTGCATCGATTTTCAGAATCTCAACAAAGCCTATCAAAAGGACAATTTTCCCCTCCCTCCTATGGAGCAGATATTACAGGCAGTAGCAGGCTCAGAACTAATGTCTTCCTTGGATGGATTTTCAAGATACAATCAAGTGCTGGTACATCCTGACGATCAATTAGAAACCACGTTCCGAACTAAATGGGGCACATATGCATATCGGAAGATGCCATTTGGTTTGATCAATGCCGGTGCTACATTTCAGAGAGCTATGGACATCGCATTCAAGGGTTTAGTCAATAAATCTGTAGTGATTTATTTGGATGATATAACAGTTTACTCCAAGAAGCGAAGTGACCATCTCAAAGACTTGAAACAAAACTTTCAACGATGTTTAAGGTATGGGACTTCACTTAACCCAAAGAAATATTTTTTCGCATTAATCAAAGGAAAACTTCTAGGATTCATAGTATCAAAATCTGGTATTCACATTGAACCTGATAGAATCAAAGAAATTTCTAAAATATCCCTACCTCATAATAAAAAGGCCACGCAATCTTTTCTTGGTCAAATCAATTTTGTGAAAAGATTTGTCCCAAATTTTTCACGAATTGTTTCTCCTTTACAAACCATGATAAAAAAGAATTCAAATTTCAAATGGGGTCAAGATGAGCATGAAGCATTCAACCTGATCAAACAAGCTATCATTAATGCTCCGTCTTTAGCAACCCCGAATTTTTCAGAATCTTTTATCTTATACACATTCGCCTCAAAGAAATCATATGCCGTGATTCTAACTCAAGCGAATCAAGAGAAAGCGGAAGCTCCAAACGCATTTTTTAGCTCTAATTTACAAGGTGCTGAACTTAACTATTCAGACGTGGAGAAACAGGCATACGCTGTTTTCAAAGCGATCAAATATTTTAGACCTTTCTTACTTAAAACCCATACCAAGGTCATAGTATCGTTTCCAGTGGTAAGAAATCTTCTAATACAGAAAGATGTGGGTGAAAGAGCGAATTGGATGACTGCTTTACAAGAATACGACCTTGAAATCAAACCAGCAAGCATTATGAGAGGTCAGGGCTTCTGCAAAATGTTGGCTGAAGCATCACAGATTCCTGAAAGTTCATCTGAGGAAGTACAAACGTATGAAGTAAGCCTAAACGATACAGAATCATTATACGCTGACACCATTTATTATCTCAAAAACGGGTATGCTCCAGCACACCTGGATCACACCAAGAAAAGAGCCCTGAGATTAAAAGCTAAACATTATCAGCTCATGAATGATGTTCTATTTAAAAGGAATTATGATTCTGTACTTCTTAGGTGTCTTGAGAAAACTGAAGCCGAAAAGGTTTTGCAGGAACTCCATGATGGGCCCGCAGGCGGACACTATGCTGGAGATGCTACTGCACATAAGATCTTACGTGCAGGGTATTATTGGCCCACACTGTTCAAAGACTCACACAGTTACGTGAGGAAATGCCAAATCTGCCAAACTACTGCAGGGAGACAAAAGAAACCGTCCATGCCACTACAGCGGGTAAACATTGAGCAACCATTCAGTCAATGGGGCTTGGACATAATAGGTGAGATAGTTCCTCACTCTTCTAAGCAGCATAGGTACATCCTCACGACAACTGATTATTTTACTAAATGGGTAGAAGCAGTTCCT